>CANXYI011639988.1:0-11605 GCA_948208565.1 Hura crepitans
ATTTTATTTGATTAGGAATTTTATCTTATTTAGGATTTATTTTCATATGGTAGGATTTATTAGTACTTATCTTGCTATTTTAACAATTCCTAATTAGAAAGGAATTCATAGTTCCCTAGTTAGAAAAGAATTCATATTTTACTAAGCTTGTAACCTCTATTTAAAGAGGCTGAATTTAATTAATAAAGCAAGCATAAAATTAAACAGAAATTCTAAGAGATCGGGTTCTCTCTCTAACAAGTCCTAAGGTACAAGCTCCCTTTGATGAGCTTGATTTATCGCCAGTGTCCGATCCTCAACACGGGACCACAACATGGACCTTCTATCAATTTTGGATCTAGGACAATCAACATCTACAAAACACTCAATGCAAATGAATCCATGATTGCTATACAGAATACCAAGTCTAGGAGCTCTTTTCAAGTAACATAGGATCTATTCCAGGGCAGCCCAATGTTTAACTATAGGTGTAGATATGAATTGACTGACAATACTAAATGCATGAGCAATATCTGGGCAAGACACTGTGAGATAATTTAATCTCCCAACTAGTTTTTGGTACCTCTCCAAATCCTAAAAGTGATCACTATCATCTTTTTTAATATGTACATTAGAGACTATTGGTGATGTATGCAAGGATGGCCTTCAAGCAATAATGAACTTTGTGACGTATATTAGCCTATTCAAATGGGCTTATTCCTCATTTAGGTTGTTTTGTATGTAATAAGGCCTTGCACATTGTTAGGCCGAAAAGTTTCCTTTTTGGTCTTTGGACCATTTTTTGTCATTTCTAGTTTTCTTTTGGTGTAACTACCTAAGTTAAAACATAGTTCACACTATTAGGTCGAAAGTTTTCTTTTTGGAATTTTAGGACAAAAGTCAACAAGTCAAAGTCTACAAGTCAAGGTCAACAAGTCAGGTTCAAGACATGTGCCAACCATGTACCTATCATATGCCAACCATGAGCTACTAGTCATGTGCCATGCATGTGTTATCAATCATGTGAAATGCTTGTGCATTCAAATGGATCATATGGGCTACTCAAATGCATTTGGACCTTGAAGAATTTGGATTAGGCTTCTTATGAAGATTCAAGATTGGACCAAAATTCAAGCTAAGACCAATATTCAAGTTGGGCCAAAATTCAAACTTGTGCGAATTGGGCCAAAGGTGAAATATGAAGGCAAATATGTTGAGTTACACTTGAATCAAGCCCAATAACTTAATATCCATGTAGAAATTCGGCCAATGGGTTATTTCTTCTAGAAACTTATCCTATTAAGGTAGTTTATCAAGGAATTAACTCTAAAAGGTAGTTTAAATAGAACACAACTCTTATATAAGCTTTGTTTGCTGCCTGTGTAAGGCAAACCAATGCAAGGAAAGGGCATTCAACGTTTTATTCTCAATTGGTGAATTCTATTAATTGGAAGGGTGGATTTCTCGTGTTTTTGTCAAGAATTGTTATCTTATCAAGGTATTTGCTTGGTGGCGATTCTTTCTTGATTTCTTTGTCTCCAAATTGCTAATTAACCTAGTTTAATTTAAGGTTTGGGACTCCTATATCTAGTATTGCTAATTCATTAATTGAATTTAGAAGTGCTAGATCTCAATTTGTTCAATTGCTGTTTAAATTGGTTTTAAAACCTAGTTGCGTGGATTACATTATCAAGTTTGATCTTGGGGTTCCGCATCAATTGGTATGGCTTGGCTCCCAACTTTCCAGTTTATACAAGCAGATCAAGTACGCACTTTCTCTAAGACAAGAAAATCCCTTTCTTACTTCTTGTTACTTCTACTCCCAAGAAATATTTAGCAAACCCTAGTCTTTTGTATGAAACTTGATATGTCGGAATGACTTGAGAGGAGATCCCTGCATAATCATCTCCTATTGCAACAATGCTATCGACATATGCGTTGTTTGTCTGTAAAAGATTAAGTGATTGCACTTGCTCATCTTTAGCCCAAATTCTTGAACTACCTCACTAAAATTGCCAAACTAGGCACAAGGACTCTGCTTCAAACCATACAAACATTTCTTCAAATGACAAACTTCCCCATACCCCCTCTGAGCAACCAACCTAGGTGGTTGCTCCATATATACTTCTTCTTGGAGGTCATCTCGAAGAAATGCATTATTGATGTCCAACTGATGCAAGGGCCAATTTTGAGAAGCAACTATAGTTACGAACACTTATATGACAAATTAAACTAAGAATGAGGGCTGAATTGCCTTCCACTTCAAACAAGGCATAGGCATAAGCATAAAAAAGCCAACATCTAAGCAAAGGTATCTAGCTTAGAATGGTGTATTTGAAAAAAAAAAAAACAACACTGCACTACCGTGCTTCCTTAGGCTATAATGGTTCATGAATTTTTAACTACATTGTTGTGAAATATAAACATGAAATGCAGTGGAGTTTCAGTCAAAAGCAATCAACAATACCAATTACATCAGCTTCACACAGATGTCCGAGGCTCTCTAAACCAAGAGCTTTAATAATAGGGTCTTGGCTCTCGATGCAAGCCTGTAATATAAATTGGAAACAAAAAACACAAAGTAAAGTATGTATGCCTTGAACCTGCATACATGTACAAGAAAAAAAAAAACAGAATAGCTAAGGTTCATCCATACCGCAACAGACAAGATGATATCTACACCCCTATCAGGATTCTTTTTGCTAACATCTCGAATAGAAGTCGCCAAACTTATACAAATACTTCTTTCAGACTTGAAGTCAGTGAACCCCTTCGGAAGTAAAATAGCCTAAGTTTCAACGAGAATGTTAGAAACAAAAAAGGGCAGCACAGCCAAAGCAACTCAGAGAAAAGAGAAGTTCATATATAAGAAGCATTCAAAGAAGTTCATATACAATAACGTAATGCAAGCTCTAAAGACGGCAATTTGTTGTGAGTTCATGTATTTTGCAAATTGCCAGCTGGATCTAAATTGCAACATGCGCAAAGATCATAGTCAAATATTGTAAACTATTTAATTCTCAGCAACTGAAAATGTTCAGTAAACAGGAAGCAGCATTTACACCAAAGTTAACTGTTCAACTTCATATCTGGTTTTTATGTCTCAGATGTATAGCACATATGTTTCAAGCTTTGCTTCCAATATATAAAAGATAAAAAGAAAGATGACATTTATTATAATGCCAACAAGCCAACGAGAAAAATACCTGAAGATTGCTGAAGGCACGGTCATTACTTGCCCAAGTGAAACAAAGCAAACGAGCCCCCATTGCATACAACTGTCTGATACAAGGAGAAAATAGTTAACAACAGAATATAAGGAGCTCAAAAAGGAAGAAGAAGAAGAAGAAGAAGAAATAAATAAGTAAATAAAAACAACAGTAGTGAGTATATGCGAATAACAATACAGATCAGTTCTTACTGTTGAAAAAGGTAAATTGCATCATTTTTACATTAGGAACAAAAGGTACATAATTGGCCTGTGGCATTGAAAATCACCTAATCATACATATCATGCAAGGTACATGTGCAGGCACCTAAAATTATCAACACAACACACTTACATAAAGAGATAAACAAGCAGCATTAGAGTAAGATGCCAAAAAATGCCTCTTTGACACTAATCCTCTGTTTGAAAAAATGAGGAAAACCAGAGAGATGAAAAGAGGAGGAAAATAGACTATCATATAGGGGCTAAATACTGCATAAAAAGAAAAACAAAAACGGACAGCAACTAAAATTAAATACATGAGGTAACTCAAGTTTCCGATGAAATTTTACAAGCATCATACAATTGTAGGAAAATCATTTTGGAAATTAGAAGAACAACAATACCCAAGCCTTAATCCCATATTAGATGGGGTCAGCTATATGAATTTTCTGCCTCCATGTCCTTCTGTACAAGGCAAGATTTGCTTCAATACCATTTTGGAAATTTCAAACAATAGAAAAATATGAAACCTCATGAAGATGTACTCAAGAGACCAAAAATACACTATTACATTATTAGTCTAGGTCAGCCAGCAAAAACCTAACAAAAGTGGGCAATATCACTGGTACTATGCAAGTCAATTTCCCTTTGGATTTAGAGAAAATTGAAAGCATCTATCCAATCAGAAAAGCCTTATTAAGTGTCCAATTGCTTGATACAAATAACTTCAATGACGTTGTCAAACCCGTATTAGAACGGTGGGTCAAAGTTGGGCATCCATAATCACATTCTTCGCAAAAGCAAAATTAAGTCCAGCATAAAGAGAGACCATTTATGCTTTGAGGAGGAAAAATAGTTCGAGTATGAAAGCCAACAGAAACAAAAATAATTGTAGCCAATGAATAGCCTGATGCAATACTAGCTCATAATAATAACTAAATATGATTCCTCAAACCATAAATTGAGACTTAAAGAGACAACTCACGGTTTTCCATCGTTTTGAAGCATTGGCAGGATAGTCTGAATTATAAGCGGCATCATCATATGATGTGAAGCAAGAGATGGAAGCACGGCCAAAAGTTTTGGCTAGAAAAACAAACATCTCTTTAAAATGAGAATTGGCAGATAAAGGACAAAAAAGAAGTCTTGCATCAAATGCAAGAAACACAAGGTAAGAACAAATAAGAGCACTCACCAACATGTCCTGGTGACTAATATCATTTTTTATCAAAATGTTACTGTAAAATAGAATGGCAAGCAACAAGGGCACTCCCTGCTTAGGATCCATAACACCAATGGCAGCCAACAATTCTGTTGCAGTGTTTCCTAGTGAAGGGTGCACCACCAATAGACCAGTAATTGCACAAAGCAATGGAGGCATTTCTAGGAGTAGTGTGATGGTATGAATTTAGTTAAGGAACGTCAGTTCCAAATGTCAATATGATTAGGAAACATAGATAAATAAAGATAATATATGAGTTTACCTGTTAGAAAACTTTCTTGAGATTGAGAGATGGGCAAGGAGGATTTTCGTCTATCAATAATCTGCAGAGAGTATTTTCTTAATTGACAAGTCCAAGACTGAGTTTCATAATTCGTTCCTCCAATATCTATTTTATTACTAGAAGCAAAATTTAAAAGGGAAGTCGACTGTGAAAATTGGTCCTGAAAAACAGAAAAAAATGAAAATCTTAGAACACTTCAATCATCACAAAAAATAAAATAAAATAAAATAAAATTTGCAATTCCTATTCTATTCCCCCACTTTTGCCTTCTCCTTTTCCTTTCCTTCTCTTCATGAGTCAACAAAAATTGCAATTTTGTTTTAAATCATTCCAATTGAACTTAGTAGTGTTAATCCCATCTAAAAAAAATTGGCCACATAAATCCCATATCTAAAACACAATATACTCTTAGATGCACAATCAAAGTTTCCACTAACACCTTACAAGTATCTTTATGCAGAAACTGGTAAAAATCGGAGAAAATCTTTTGATTTGAGATTTGATAATCAGAATAATGAACTTGAAATCAGCTGAAAATGAGCAATTCCATCTTATTTTACATTTTTTATGTTGTCTTAAAGGGTAATATTTGAACATAATACAGAAACATAGACCATGCATTAGAACTAAGTTATTACAACTCTAAACAAACTTCAACAAAAAATTAGGGATTGACCAATATATAATAAGAAGGATGATTTTAATAAACCTGAAACCAAAGATGCTGTAAAAGTCTATAAACTATGGACCCAGGTGTGCTCATAGAAGGTAATTTCCCCGCTGTGAACAGTTCAATTCTCGGTGTTCTAAACAGTTCCCCTATAAGCTTCTCCAACAAGACAAGCAAATCAGCTGCTGCACCTTTAACAGATCTAGAAGTTGAAGACATGAGATTGATAGCTGGAAATGTGAACAGAAGTTCTTCACTTAACGCACATTTAGTTCTTTTAAATGCATATTCTGTGAAACAAATGAATAAACACATAATCAAGTCTAATAATACATGAAGAAAAAGAACAACAACACACACACAAGGCAGAACACCAAAACAGAATGTAGTAAGAACAGCAAGTTCATTTGCCTTTGCAACAAAAAATAATTAGAAATGAACCAGATCCTTAAGAAGACCTTATTGTGAAAGAAAACAATAATATAGTAAAGTAAAAATATTAGCAAAGCATAATGGAAAGAAATGCATGTCTTGGTACAAGTCCATAGAAACTGGTAAACAAACAGCAAGGATATGTTTGCCAGACATATCAGAGTACTGTAGAACTGAACAAATACGAGATAAACCACAGATACATCAAGATAGTGACATCCTCAACCACATATTACTAGAAAGATGAGATTGAATTAACGCACCATGCTGGCTTTTCCACTTCAGTAAGAAAACAACGAGTTTCAATATAGATAGTTGTTCATGTTCAAGCTCAGACTGAACAAGGACAAGGAATAAGTACAGCAATGATGATGATAATTCAGGTATATAGCACAGAGCAAGATCTTTCTGAGTGACAAAAAGTTGCTTCACTAATTCAATTATTGGCTCACTAGCACCTGACCCACAAACAGATGTTAACGGCAAAAGAATAAGCTCTGATAATTCCACACCAAGCAGCTGAGCCTCATTAAGCAGCTGTTATCAAAAAGGGAGGAAAAAAAAAAGAAGAAAAGGGCAAATTATAAAATAGACCTGACTTTTACACTACATTTCACTTTGGCGCCTATCATTTAAACTATGCAAATTAGTACCCAACATTTCAATCACATTACATACAGGGGACTCCGTCACTAAACTCGTTAAAGTCCTAGGAAAATGCTAAAGGGACCTATGTGGGCCCCACATTTGCTAATTTGGTCAACATGCACAGGTCCCACATGCCACCTCTTATTAATTGACACGCTCCCTTCCTTTCTATCACTCGCTCTCTCTCTCTCTCTCTCTCTCTCTCTCTCTCTCACACACACACAATCTCTGCCTCTCTCATTCTCTCCCTATCCTTGCAAAAGGAAACCCTAAAACACCATCAATTTAATTGATAATGGCCTCTGAGTTGTCTTCAACTAGTGGCAAATTATCTCATTGTCACTGTGGTACCCCAGCACTATGATTGGTTGTAAGTCCCAATCCTTCTTCGCATATGTCATACTTCCCCTTATTATTTCATCGAGATTGCTCATATTACAGAGGTTAGGTGGTAAAAATTCCACCTAGATTTCAAGAGAAGAAACAATACACTACTTGGGGAAAAGAATCATTAATCTTTCTCTGAGCAATGAAGAACGGCCTTGAAGTTTTCAATGTCAAGGAAGAAGATGAGCACCCTGAATACGCAGCTGATAAATTCATCAGCAAGTTCAAAAACCCTAGCCTTGACAAGCCCGCCTTTTCAAGTGTGAACTCCTTGAACGAGGTAAAATTTCTTGTTTTCTACCAGAAACTTTCCTTTCTCTATTTATTCATCTATTAGATCGTTTTGAGGGTTTCAAATAATATAAAGAGTAATAATGAATGCACCCGCCAATTAGTTTGTTTTGCAAAGTGAAAATGGAATGCAACAGTCCTTTTGTTTTAATTTATTAGGTTATAATTGATTGGCATAGGTTGCTATATAGTGTATTTCAAAAGAATGGTGCACCAGTTTGAGCTACATTTGCTGCTTTATTGAAGGGGCATTCCAGAATCTTTTGCACAAAATAGAATGAGGTTTCTAGTTCTAAAGAAATGTATATTGTCAGGTAGGTCAGAATTTTTTAGCTTAAATCAGCCAATAAGGCGCCCACATATGTCCACTTCGGCATTCTCCATAGGAATTTAATAGGTGGAGTAATGGAGTTCATTAAAAGTAATGTGAATGAAATGTTGGATACTAATTTGCATAGTTTTAAACGATAGGCACCAAAGTGAAATGTAGTGTAAAGGTCAACCTTTTTTTACAATTTGCTCAAAAACAAATAACAGCATGTTAGTTGACACTGTTTAAGCTAACGATGATGGTCAATAACAAACTCCAAGGCCTACTAGTATATGATAACTCAGGTATATACTGAACTAGGGCTATAAGAACATACCAATCCATTTTGAACCAAGTGCCTCAGCACCACTGTATATGCATCAACTACGCATTCCAAAGAATAGTAAGAGTCCCTAAGTTCCTGCATTTTCATTAAGAAAGAATAATCCCATAACTGCAAATTGCATAGAAGTTAACGATCATAAACTTAGAAAAAGAAACTAGGAGAGCAGAAGAAAAAACTTTAATGTATACTAACATCCAAGTTCTTGTTTGGTAAATACTTAAGGCATCCCATCAGCAGTTTAAGAATTGATATGGCCTCATTAGGGATAGAACAACAAAATGATGCCATTGACGACATTAACTGGCTGGTAAACAAAGATGATGAAGGGTTCGAAAAGGGCATTCGTAGAACCGAAAAATTCAGAAAAGGTCTCAAAAATTCACAAACTTCCACCATCCCTAATCGCCTGTTATGTGCCATAAAATTTAAAACTTCCCGTACCAATTCCGACTGAACATCAGCTCTGCAAGATAATATCTGCAATCCCAGATCCTTAGCATCAGACCTCAAATCCTTCAACAAATAAATTACTGAACAATAACAAACAGGTTATTCAAACTTAAAATTCAATTCAATTCACTAACCTTAACAAACGGGTGATTCTCAGGCGATGCAAATTGCCAGGATCCATGGTTCCTTTCAAACTCGACCCGAGTAAGAAATCCTAATCCTTTAACAAATAGGCCAACTAATTTCGAGTCTGCGCCATCGAGAGCGGACTGGAGCTCGAGCAAGCCACGAGAGACATCCAACTTAGAGTCCAGAACAAGACAGCAGACCTCCCGAACAGTTTGGTCGGCGACCGCGGCTGATGAAGAGTGAAGGCACTGAGAGATTGCATCTCTTCCGGGGTCAGAGTCCGGGTCGAGGTACGCAGGGGCCGATCGGAGCTTCGAGAATATAGAAATTACCGCCATTTTTTGAAGAGATGGTTGGGCGACCCGAATTTTCTCCAGTAAAGGAGCGTAGTTTTCCATTGCTGCTCGGACTCACACTGGGTGCAGGAGGCAGAGCCAATACAGATTTTCCATCAATAGAGCCAATACTCCAGTTTGGCAAAATTGAAAGTTTGGCGGTGTTTTTTCTTTAAGCCAAAACTACGTGCATAAAATGGGAAGAGGAAACATATTTTGCCCAAAATAACAATTTTTTTCAAGTGAAAATACTACGGTTGGAGTCCTATTTTGCTGCCTTGAAGTTATTTTCGAAATAAAAATATATATTTATAATTATTAAAAATAGTATTAAAATAATTTTATAAATGATAAAAATGAAATATTTTAACATTATTTTTAATCACTATAAATACATTTTAGCACCATTTTTAATTACCGTAAAAATATTCTAACATCATTTTAAATTTTAAATGATTATGAGAATTTTTTTATTTCAAAAATTATTTAAATAGTAAAATAAAATTTTAAAATAAAAATTTTTTTTCTACTTTTATATTATCTCACAAAACTCTTATATTTTAATTTTATAATTATTAGTCTTTATGTTTTTATTTTAAGTACAATGAATCTTTATTAAACCAAAAAATACATATCAAATATTTGCATTCTTTATTAAGCGATGGTCTAAGATTGTCATAAACTCAAAACTCCATTATGTGAAAGTTAAATAAGCATGAAGTTCTTGTCGTAAAGAAAGTTAAAACTTATTTTATAATGTCCAAAAACTTCAATTTTATGAATAGTATTTCTCGAGATATGAATAATATTTTTTAAATAATCAAGTCACACTAATATGGTCATGAGGGAGTATTAGTCATAGAACTGTGATGAGTGAAATGATGACGAAAACAAAATTATTTGAAATAATCACTGAACCAATAAAAATTTTCAATTCAATATCTAGTGAATAGTAAATTTAATTTATATCGAGTTGTAAAATGGTCAAAATGTGCCCGAACTAACCTAGAAATAACACGACCTTATGGTCAAAAATTCCAAATAGTTAAATGGTGTTGAAATTAGAATTTTCTCACATTGATAAGTATTTTATTTGAATTTCTTAAAAATTTGTTTGATTAATTAATCGAGTTTCCATTAGATTTTGGACCCGAGATTTTAGAAGTTCCTAAATTGGAAATTTTTGTAATTTTTGATGTAAAGAAAAGTATTTTTTGAGGTCTCAAACATTAAAATCACATTTTTGAAAATATAAATAAGATTAATCGTAGCCATCAGATCGCCATGTGGCGCAATTGTGACCATTGTAACACCCCCTGCCTATTCTGTAAGAAAACAGGCAAAAGATGTTACTTCCTAAAGATCACCCATCCTAGGATTTTCCCAGACACCTGTTGTTTAACTTTTACTAAGGTTTTATCCTATTTAGTGTGAAAATTTTATTTAATAGGATTAATGGTCTGTGATACACTTCCTAAGTATATGCCACTCATACACCTGGTCTTATGTCCAATTATCAGCCTAAGTTGGTGTCTATAGCTATAAACTCTTTTTATCTAGTTATAGGCCAACGCGTTTATCTAAGCATAATATTACCGAACAACCCACAGTAACATGCATGAGTGCCTCTATCTTATAAAACATATCAATTTAAAGGGCATCATCTTACGTGGACAATTTTCGGTTACACTGTTGGTCACGCTTACAACACCAATCAAACCTATTACCTATGCATCGGACAATCGATACGCTGAGTATACACTCAGTGGTGAATTTATCCAAATATGCATTGTACCATAACTCACTGTTACACACGTGTACAAGCATTTAGTAATAGATAAATGAATATTTATGTTATTAATTATAGACTTGCCTTAGCATTATTAATCTCTCCTTCCTATGTTACTTTAAGACACAACTTTATGGCTAGTTGCAATGGCAACCATTAAGAGTCTATTTTAGAAATGCTTACAAGTCCTTGTTTACCTTAATATATTTTTATCAACCATTAACTCAGGTTTATATCATTCGTTCTATTTCTAGTTCCATTTTGTACTTGAGACTTTACATGTATGCTTTCATCAAATATTGGTTTACAACCCATTATTAACTGGCTTAGATGGTTTAACATTTAGCCACACTATTACCATCCATATCATTTTTACTCTTACTATATTTAATATCTTATTTCAATGATATAGTCCATTCAAGGGTTATGTATGATGGTCTCACCCTTTTATAACCTACCCATCTCTATACACTTATACCATCTATTTTATCTTACATGAGTCCTTTATATCTTTTAGGATTTATTCCAAAATTGTTTAGGTTTATTAGGTATCTTCTTATAGCTTATCTTTCATTCATATTGATTTTGCTTTTAGGTTGTTCCAATCATTATGCTTAAGACCTTAATCCATTCATTAATGTTATTAACTCTATTTAAATTCTTTAGTTACATTAGTTATAACCTCTAAAGCTTGGAAAATACTCCTATCCATTAGATATTGGGAATTATGTTACACAGTGGCCCCCATTTTTTACCTTCATAGCTGCAATTACCTAGTCTCAGAACTGAACAAATATCAACTAGTATAGTGGCCCACATTTTGGACCTCAGCATCTGTATATGCCTTCTATCCAATAACCTCCTAGTACCGAGGTGGCAGATAGTAAGGATCAGTCTATGGACC
>CANXYI011640005.1:0-12206 GCA_948208565.1 Hura crepitans
ATTAGCAGTCTAACCTAGGAGAGGAACAATGTCAATTGATAAGTTGATTACAAAGTCCATGCTGATTGAGGCCGTGGGTGTGATGGACAACTGGGTGATTGCAGCCTTCACCCACACTGTGTTTGGTATGCACATTAATAAAGTGGTGGGCTAGACTTCTATCACCCACAAGGGAAGGAGCTATGAAATGAAAATGATGATTAGGTCTCAAATGAAGATGTCCCTCTAGTCAAGAAATCGTACAACAAAGTTCCTCTACCTAAGCCAGCTAAAGTTGATGAAATCAATAAGTTGAATGTGAAAATGGAAGCCATATGTTGGCTTTTTACTAGGGGCAATGATATCGATGTAAATGATATCGATGTAAATGATATCAGCCTTAGGCTAAACCACACCATGCCTCAGAAGTTTAAGATGTCTGATCTATGCAAATTTGATGGTGCCATTGACCTAGGGACTCACCTCGAGCAATGTGCAGTCGCTATGAGGGCCACTAACCTATCAGAGGAGCAAATTGTGATCCTATTTAGCATGTCCCTAACTGATTAAGTCTTGGATTGGTATCATTACTAGGAGAAAAGAGTTAAAAAGATTGGGGCAAAATGGTCAAAGCATTCAGTAAGCAGTATTCCAATAATGCCAGCATCTAGGAGACTCTAAAAGATATTGAACTAGTAAGACAAAATCCTAGTGAAAACTTTTCAGACTACTTTAAAAGGTAGAGGACTAAGGTGTTGAAAATAAGGAACAAGCCTAATGACATCAACCAGATAATGATGTTAATTCAAAATGGCAACAACTAATGAATAGTGGGCTTACAGCCAATGTTATCACTACTTGGGAGCAGCTAAAAGACATTACCATTTATCTTGAAATAACCTATTAGAATAAGGGGTTCAAAAGGACAAGAAATATGAGTTATTCGAATAATAACACATAGGGGCACCACTAAGACTACAGATGTGAATGCTATATAAGGTAAGTGCTACTTTAACCTAGGAAAGTCCTTATTTTGGTGTCTAAAAAAGCTAGCCAAGGAAGGAAAGTTGCAACCTCTCCCACTTTAACCTTAAAATGGTCTATTGCCTCCCAATTATAGGCATGACTAACATTGTGCCTACCATCAAATAATAGGCCACCTTATGGACAACTATAAACTCCTTAGGAAGGTCGTATAGGATCTCATCGACACCAAACAAATACCTGATATAGAGGCCCACTCAGACCCACATCCTGAGCACTAAACCTTATGCCTTCTTAAGTCTAGACTACCTAAAAATTATGTGCTAAAGGATATCTATAGATCTGACCATAAGATAAGTGAGGGGGAGAAAGCAAGCAAGGCCATCCTTGTAAATGACTTTTGAGAGAGTGAGAGCAAAAGTGAGCTTAGGGAACACAATAACTTTTACGATGGATCTTTATGGTTGGATCCTCTAAGAGAAAGAGATTAAAGTCAAAAGAGATGAGAATGATGAGGTACTTAAATAGCTAAAGAAGACATAAGCCCACATTAGCATCTAGGACTTATTAATGTCTTCACAAGTTTACAGGTAAAAAGTAGTTTAGGGCAATTTTTAGTATCTACTACTATAACACCTAAAAAGTTGATACAAGTCATAAAGACAAGAAAAAAATGGATTTATTACCTTCTTAGATGAAGATTTACCCTTAGAAGGAAGAGAACACAATCGGCAACTCTTTATTAAGACTAAAGTGAATAGGAAGAAGATAGGATGTGCCATGGTGGATGATGGGTCATCATTGTACGTGTGCCCAATCAAGATTCTAGTAGGCTTGGGCATAAAAATGGAAGACTTAGTGCCCTTCACCTTCACTATCAATGCTTATGATGACATAAGAAGATAGGCTGAAGGTTTTTTCACCACTAAAGCCCAGGTAGGGCCCATTGTTAATAAAGTTGAGTTCACAAACATTAACATTCTAACCACATTCTTAGTGTTACTTGGTAGGCCCAGGTTCCATAAACTTAAAGGAGTCCCTTCCACCCTACATCTAATGATCAAGTTCCCATATAAAGGTAGCATAATCATGATCAAAGCTGACATTGACCATGCAATGTCTACTTTTGCCATCACCAACCAACAATTCAATGGGTGTCATGTTGCTAGCATATATGAGGATTACGTGGACCATACAGTGTCTAAAATCATAAAGATTATGAACTTCCTCCCAAAAGTTGGTCTAGGTCAGAACCTTCAGTGAATAATAAAGCCATTAGAAATTAAAAGCTAGAAAAGCACTAAAGGGTTAGGATATGACCTAAGTCTAGAGGGTAGCCTACAGTATAAAAGGAATAACTTGGGTGATCATTTTGTGAAACAGGGGAAAACTAAGTACAATGGGACCCTAGAGCCAACAGTAATAGCCAGTTGTTACAATCTAGGATTTGAGATTTTTGTAGACATCATAAACTAAGAGTTAGGGGATCTGAACCAAATTCAATGGGAATAAGAGATCTTTCTAGCCATTACAGCAGTTAAAGAGATCTACCCAACTGTAACTAAAGAAGTGCCTTATTTAGATAGTGAATTATTTGTTAATGAATTGTATTTATTTGACCTCTTTGAGGGGAACAATTTTATTTCTAATAAAGTGACCAATGAGTTTGCTTATATGTATGATGTTTTTCCTAATGGTGGCATGTATTCCAATGATTATTACATGAGTATTTTTAACATTAATTACATTAAAACTAACCCATTTAATCTTGGGATAAGTGAACAACCTAAGAATATTTTAATTGCTCATGATATTATTGCTGATGAAAAAGAAAAATTGAGAGATTATTGAAAAAATATGAAAGAATCGTTGCTTAGAATTACAAAGACATGTCTAGCATGGATCAAGAGGTGGCTGAACATGCAATTTTAACCTATGATGATATTACCCTAGTCTACTAGAAGGTCAGAAGATTGAGACCAGAGTGAGCTAAAAAAGTTAAAGAAAAGGTCATTAAACTGCTAAAAGCCAAGTTCATCAAAGAGATAGTCTTTCCTACATGGTTAGCCAATATTATCCCTATACCAAAGAAAGATAGAAGGGTTAGAATGTTTGTCAATTACTAGGACTTCCACAAAGATGATGTCCCTTTGCCTCACATCGATGTGTTGGTGGATAGTGCAGCTATGGTAGCCATGTAGTCCTTTGTTGATAGATTCTCTGGGTATAACTAAATCCTTATGAAAGTAATAGGTAAGTGCAAAACTACCTTTACAATAAAATAGGAGACTTATTATTATAAGGTAATACCTTTCGGGTTGAAGAATGTATGAGTAGCCTATCAAAGAATGATGACTAAAATCTTCTATGGCATGATGCATAAGAATGTAAAAGTCTATGTAAACGACATGATGGATAAATCTATAGAAAGAGAAGGACATTTTAAGGTGCTAGAAAAGTTCTTCCAAATGTTAAACCGGTTCAACATGAGACTAAACCCTAAGAAGTGTGCTTTTTGGAGTAACATCAAAGAAGTTGTTAGGATTCATGGTTAGCAAGAATGGTATCGAGGTAGATCCTAATAAGGTAAAGGCAATTCTAGAAATGCCCACTCTTCAAATGGAAAAAGTGGTATAGGGATTCTTAGGAAAGCTATAATACATTAGTAGGTTTATGGCAAAAATCATGTCTATCTATGAACGCATATTCAGACTACTACAAAAAAAACCAACCTCATAAATGGAATGGTGATTGTCAAAAAGCATTCAAAGCCATTTGCCTTAACCAAATCTCTAGTCTTAAAACCACCTAAACTAGGAAAAGCCTTAATCTTATACTTAGCGATAGAGGAGAACTCCATAGGGGCCTTCATTACATAAGTAGATGAGTTTTGGGTAGAAAATGCAATTTACTACTTAAGTAAAAAGCTACTCTCATATGAACAGATGTATGTGGAAGTGGAGAAGATATGATTAGGAGTGATTTGGGTTTCCAAGAAACTTCACCACTATTTTTAGCCATACAAAATAGAGGTAGTAGCCAAACATAACCCTCTAAGGTATCTACAGATAGTGCCATCTCTAGTGGGTAAAATGGGCAAATAAATTTTATTACTAGAAGAGTTTGGCATTTCTTATGTAATTGAGAAGACAATCAAAAGGCGAGCAGTAGCCAACTTCTTAGCACAACAATCGATTGAGCATGAGGAGGTAGAATTCAAATTTTCAAATGGATACTTAGGGGTAATATCCAAGAAAGGATGGAAAATATACTTTGATGGAGTAGTAAACCATAAAGGTGCAAGTACTAGTGTATTAATTATTAGCCTAAAAAAGGAACAAATGTTCTTCACAAAGAAGTTAGACTTTCAGGCAACTAAAAACATCACTGAATGCAAAGCATGCATCTATGTCATTGAAACTCTATTCCTACTAGGGGCAAAAAAGTCGATGTGTATGGTGATTCCATGTTGGAAATACAATAAGTAAAAGGTAACTAGAAGATTAAAGATGAGAATCTTAGCCTTGTTAGAGGTATTCGATAGTTGTACCTTCTAACATATTCTTAGAGAATAAAATAAGGCAACTGATGCCTTAACAACCCTAATGTTAGTAGTTGATCTCACCAAAAAGGACATTCTTAAGCCAATGTACTTCTTTAAGTGAAGATTCCCGACATACGCAGGCATATTTAGCATCACGGATGTAGAGATGAATGATAACTTGCCTTGGTATCATGACATTTAAACATACTTAGAGACTAAAGGATATCTAAAACATGCAATAGAGAAAGATAAAAAAGTACTACAAAAATTATCTACTCAATTCATTTCCTTCTAAGGAATGCTCTACAAAAGGCACTATGACGGCATTCAGCTTAGCTATGTAAATGAAGTAGAAGCCTAGAAGATACTAGCAAAAGTATATAAGGGTATGTATAGACCACATATGAATGGGAAAAATTTAGCAAAGAAGATAATAAGACTGGGGTATTACTGGTTAACCATAGAAAGCGTCTATTGCAATTTTTTCAAGATATGCCATAAAGTGCCAAATCTATGCCAACCTAAGTCACTTACCACTAATAGAACTAACTAGTTTGTCTTCTCCATGGCTATTTTCTATATAGGGAATCAACATAATAGAAGAAATAAAGTCGTCTATAGCAAAAGGTCACAAGTACATAGTGGTGGCAATTAACTACTTTTCAAAGTGGGTAAAAGCTAAATCATTTAATAAATTGAGGGTAAGGCAGATGGATAAATTTATTGAAAGAAATATCATTCATTGGTACAAGCTGCCACACTAAGTAATTTTAGATAATAGAGTACAATTTCATGGCAAAACCAAATAGCTCCGATAGACGTATGGGATTGAGCATCATAAGTCTTCCCCCTATAGGCCTCAAGATAATGGTGTTATAAAGCAACCAATAAAAATGTTAAGTAAATTTTGCAGAAAATGACAGTTACCTATAAGGACTATGTAGAGATGTTGCCTTTTCATTTTAGGGTTATAAGACCACTGTCAGAACTTTAATGAATGCCACACCTTACTCACTGGTATATAGAATGGCAACTATTTTACTAGTAAAAATTAAGGTTCCTTCAATGAGGATAGTCCTGGAAGCAAAAGTGCCAGAAGTTGAATGGATAAGGGCTAGGTATGAATAGTTAGTGTTAGGTGATGAAAAATAGATGAAAGCTCTTATCATATGCAGTTGTATCAAAAGAAGCTTGCTAAAACCTATAACAAGAAAGTCAAGCCAAGTTTTATTCAAGAAGGTGATCTTGTCTTGAAACAAACCAGGCCTTTGCTAACAGACCTCAGAGGAATGTTTAAGCCTAATTGGGAAGGTCCATACATGGTGCAAAAAGTACTCAAGCACAGAGGTGTCAAAATCTCAAATTTACATGGCAATGAATTTTTAGAATCCATGAACATAGACAGATTGAAAAAGTACTTTTTTTTGAAAAAATTGAAATGAAAATAATCTGCTAAGTTAAAAACCCCAAAAAGGGCATCTTAGGCAAAAAAAAAAAAAAGGACACAATGATATGTTGAAAACCTAAAAACAGGCACTTCATGTAAAAGTTAGGGGAATAAAGAGAAAATATTAAATCAAGAAAACCTCAAAGGTTAATTGATAACTATATCATTATCAAAGGGCAACTAATATATTTACTAAAATTAAGTAGCTTAGTCTTAAATGTAATTGATGATTACAAATGCTCGATTATGATCACTGGTATCTAGTGAGAAAAGTCATACAAATAAATGAGCTTTAAAAGTCTAGATACAAGCTTCCTTTCTAAATGTAAAAGTTGTATCCTTATTCTTTGTCTTCAGTACAAGTGTCTAATTTTCTCTTAATGTACTAATAAGCCAATTATTTTAGTGATCACCTATACTTGTATTACTAGCTTCATGATTAGGCACATTCTTTAACATAGATGGATATTTCCATAAGTCTAGATATGAGTGCAAGAAATGCCATATCAAGCATCCACCTTGAAAGCCTAAAGGTTCAGGAGGAACTCATTGCATTAAACCAAACTATCTCTAAATTTGACAAAGGGCATAAAATGTTGCATGCCTCAATTCAATTAATGGAACATAGCCCAAATAGCAAGACAAAGAAAAGTGAGAGATCTTTCACCAGGGACATATCCATCGAATCTCAGTGACCTCATTAAGCCATTTAGTCCACATCTCTAATGTGCTAAAATTTCTCTTAAGTCTTCTCTCACAATGGTGATTCTTGGCATATCTTATCCAAATCTTTTCAGGGGGCACAGCAAGCAACTTTAGCTTCTCCTCTAACCATATTTGTAAAAAAAAAAGCTATTAGGTTAGAAAATCTAAAAAGGACAACCTAAGCAAAAGTTAGGCAAACCTATTAGTGTGAAAATCCTCATGGGTATGCTAGGCAAAAATTAGGGTAAGAAAAACAAAAGATAAAGGGAAAACTCAAGCAGGCTCTCTAAACAAAGGAATAAACCTATAAGAGCAAAGGACTTCTAGCTACAAAGTTAATGTCACCTCTTTTTAAGGCATCCAATCCTCGGATGGTCTTAGCAACAATAATGTCAAAAGGATTGTTCCTAAAATCGACTTTAGTCAAAATTTGAAGCACCTTATAATCACAACACTTGTCCTTATAAGTAACCACTAATAAGTCATTGAGTATGCATAACAAGACACACTTTACCCATTCTACTAAATTGGTGAAAGTGGATTGACAAAATTAAAATTGTTTGTAAACAAATCGAGCATATAATAGGAATAATCTTTTGAGCCATTAAGAATGTAACCCTTAAGGCAAGTATAATGTCTATGAGGTAATGATAATCAAAAGAGGGGATGGCAAGAGGAACATTTGAAGAAATATCAAAATTCATAATGGCAGCAAATTCTTTAGGTGTGGGTGCAATCTCTTGATGATTCAAGGCAAGAACAAGAAAAATAAGATCCCAGTAGTAGAGAGTGGCATAAAGAAAATTTAGGTCTATCTTCACTTTCTTTAGAATTTTGATAGCAGAAAAGGGAGGGAGAATTGAAGAATCCCAAGTGGCTTTAGAATAAAAAATTTTAGACAACTAATGGCCAAAGATGAGAGACATGGTGAAGATAACATGAATGGATTAAAGGGGAGGTATTTATAAGCACCTAAGCAATGCAATTCCTAACATTAAATGGATAAGGAATCCTAAATATACGAGACATTTGTACAAACCTCAAGGTAAATAAAATCACTGGCAAAGTTCACACAAACCATTCCCAAGCAACTCAAAGTATGCCCACATGGACTTGTATCAAGGAGAAGTAAGTTCTAGTCCATACCGACCATGGTAACAAAAGAAAAGGGAGTACACACAGACTATACTTTAGAGGTAAGCTAAAGCAAGGAACAATAAGAACAGTCTAAAATCTGAGACAATGAAAGGTTAGACAGGCAAAAATCACTTAATTGAAGTTATAAAAGTTCTTAGTATTGAACTAGTATGTCGGTCCTTACTAGATAAGTTAAGGGTTATCATATCTATCAATAAATCTTATGTGAGTTATAGATATCTTGCCATACTGTGTTATACCATGACCTAGCATTGTGATTTAAAAGGAAACCACCTATCACAGTATTAATTAGAATGACACTGCACATTTGATGAGATATTCATTTGAAGAAAGGTCCTTGATGCTACCAGGCACATTGAAATAGATTACTTGAGAGGTATTATAGAAAATATAATGCTTAGAGGTTTGTGCTCTTTATCTCAATGATGAAATGTTGAAGAATGCTATTGAGCTTTAGCTCCCAAGTTACATGGATGGTCTAGCATGAGTCTTGCTCATTCTTGTGACTCAAAAACCCCATATTATAAGGGATGTCATAGGCACAAAGCAGAAGAGTTTCTTTATACACTTATAGTTTGTTCTATTGTAAAAAGATGCTTTATATGTTACCTTTTGCTCATTCATATACAAAAGTGTAAATGTATTTAAACAAAAGAATGTACATATTATAGCAAATGTTCTGAACATATGTATATAAAAAAATTGAGGGCCTATCAATAAAATAATAAATGCTAACATCATTTTCAATCTTCTTCCTCACTCTTTGTGTCCTTGTCATCTAAAGAAAGCACTAATTTTTTAGCAATTTTTAATGCCTTCGACTTTCTTCGAGCATCATAAAGCACAACCACCCTCCTAGTTAGCTCATTCTATAAAAAGAATGATGGACCAATACATCTCATTTCATATATCTCATGCACACATAACTAATAATTATAGGAAAAGACTTATAGTGAGGATGCAACTCTCATCCATTATTGCTTGCCTAAAAGCCTCTATTACTCAAGCAATCCTTTCAACAAGAGCCCCCTAACCTAGCAAAAGCCAATCAATAAATGTTATGAACAATGAAATCAACAAGGTTAAGAGGTTATGAAGGTTATACTAGTGTGGTGTTGGCTAGCTTAAAAGGTACATGCTAGTTATCCTCGAGCTTAAGGCATATAAAGGTTAACTCCCCATTAATTCCATACTGCATGTAACTCAACTTGGCATATTGGTCAAGTACTAATAACCTCAGCAAGCATCAATTAAAAGCCAAGAAATGGAGTCGAAGCTTCACCCTGAGGAGTATGTACAAGTAAAGGCAAAAATTAAGGCCCCTTAGAGATAATAGCTATCTTTGCCCTATTTCTAGAAGAAGAAGGCTTGGCCTCAGAAGTAGGAGCAGAAACCTACAAAATAAGATTAAGTCAAAAAATATGCTTAAGAACTACACTCAAGAGAAAAAAGCAAACATCAAGAATATACCTAAGGGGTAGGGCCTGAAGAATAAGGCACCCGAGGAAGCAATTAAAGGGATGTCTAAGAGGAAGTATGTACAAGTAAAGGCAAAAATTAAGGCCCCTTAGAGATAAGAGTTATCATTGCCATATTTCTAGAAGAAAAAGGTTTAGCCTTAGAAGTCGGAGCGGAAGCCTATAAAATAAGATTAAGTTAGAAAATATGCTTAATGACTACACTCAAGAGACCAAAGCAAACATCAAAAATATACCTAAGGGGTAGGGCCTGAAGTATAAGGCACTCGAGGAAGCAAATAAAGGGATGTTTGAGAGGAATATTCCTTTCCATCTGTCTCCACCAATGTATCCCTAGACATACCTATAGTCATGCTTTACGTGAACTCCAAATCACATATATATCTCTTAAATAACATTGAGTCATGAGGATCTTGAGGGATATAGCATACATTAGGGCCTATATGCTAGCTCGGCACTCTTTCCCACAAAAATTAGGAATTAGCCTCTAAGGCAATAAACAAAATTCTAAAAAAGGATAATTCTCAAATGGAGTAAAGCAAGTCAAATATCTCTTCAATGGGAAGGACCTACCATGCTAAGTCAATCTGAGAAAGAAACAAGTAAGTGTTAACCTCACAGTAAACAACCTAAATTGCTAACAATGTGTCTACATGTGTAAGGATTACTCATATTGATCTAAGCCCAAAAATTGAGGTACTAGTGATGTTGCATGAAAGAGGAAGCATCCAAGGCTTTGAGGAAGGCTAAACCCACCTATCAATTACTAGATATTAATGAGGAATCTCTAGCTCACATGGTCATGGCAACAAGTGAAGCTCATAGGCCTAAACCTATGAAAACAATGTTAGAATCAAAAAGAAAAAGCAATTACAAAAAAATGCTTAGGAAGATTACTCACTAGGATGCCCGACCTGAAACCTTGAGCAAAGCGATAGCTCTTCTTAGTTTAAGCTGCCATGTCTAGGCTCCTATACATCCATCTGAGAGAAGAACAATACTAGTTTTAGGAACTGACACCCTTAATCCACACTAAATAGGGAGGAAAATCCAACTCACATTGCCATTACCATTGGCAAACAATGTAGTCCCCAGTAGATACAAGATAAGTAGTGAGCATATTGGTCCACTTCAGGTTGACTGGAAAGAGCAATCTTAACCCATTGCTCATACAAATCCATGCATTGGATACTGCCAGAGTGATCCTAAGGCATAAATCCTAATAAGCTCCTCCCTTTTTAGAGCCTAAGAGAAGGATACTGGTACCTAACATCAAAAGCAATTACTTTCCCAATGCATGGCACACCGATGATGAAAGCCTAATCGAATGGGGTGATCATTAGCTCCCTAAAGGGTAGGTGAAATTTATGCATAGTGTCTATCCACCTATCAAGTAAGGCTCGAAGCACTTATAAGTTTATACAAAAGTCTCTTTTAATAAAATGGTCTATAAAGGTCTAGAAACCAGTCACTCATTTAGTGTTTGACTAGAATAGGCATCACAAAGTACCATTGTTATGGTCTAGATAGGGTGCCCCCACACTTAAGATGTGTTTACAAGAAAATGTAACATAGGTAAGTATGCAATAAAATAATAACAATTAACTTAAATGCATGAACAAAGTTCACATAGACATAAACCATCAGGTGAAGAGTTTGCATGGACTAATTAAAATAAGATCCATAAGGACTTGGGCTAACCAAGATCCATATGGACTTATTCCCACACACAAAGATTCATAAATTCATAAAAAAAGCATAAAACTAGCACAAGAGTAGTCTATATAGACTCTATAGCACACACAAGTCTGTAAAGACCCATAACCACACATCATTCTATCTGTACAGACCACACTACCCTATTACATGTAGATTTGCTCAACATGCATCCCTAAGGCATCTAAAATGACACACTAAACAAGGTCCGCACGAACCGACTATGCCCTAACTAGACCAAGTTTGCATGAACTTGGCAAACCAGAATTATATCAGTAGTGGAGAAAATGAAGTTAAGCCAACCAAAACTCACCTAAACAAAGCTAAAAGCATGGGAACTAACTTATAGGTAGACTTCTTAGTAGATATAGTAAGAGAGGTCCGCCAAAATCAAAATCGATTAACCATTGTGAATGCCATTCATCGAAGCTACATTCTTCAAGCAGTTAACAGATAGAGAAGAGAGGAAACCCTTAGGAATGGGTATTGAGATGTCCATTGCTAGAAGAAAAGAAGTAGAACCCATCATCGAAAGAAGCAATAGAGTCATAAAGCCTCTCTAGTAGCTATCGCAACATCAAAAGAAGAATAAGAGGAGCTAAGGGAACTAAAAGAAGCCATCGGATGATTTTAAGAGAGCATCTGAAAGAAAATAGCTAAAAAAGAAGAAAATAGAAATGAGGAAGGAGAAAAAAGTCGATTGTAGCACCCTGTACCTAGTTCATACATCGGACCCGAGTAGAGAGCACCACTACATACTTATATCCAATTTTGCTACCCGTAAAATTCGATTAATTTAAAATGTTTTATTAAATAAATAATTTCTTTCATTGTGGAGTGGTAAAACACTAAAAATCATTTGGCATACTTTATAAGGCAACTAATAGGGTTATCACGTCAAAAATTCAATAGCATAAAGGCTGTATCGAGACACTTTCCTAAATAGTAAACTTGTTAAAAACACTTCTTTAAAAACATACAACACATCTCAATATGAAATGGGTCCTCCTAACCCTCCCAAACTTCATTAAAAAAATGTAGAGCCTCAGACACAACTCAAACAACATTCTCCCATGCATTATCAATGTTTCACACAATTCACAGAAGAAAAATAAAGCTTTTACTATAATTAAACTTTAGTTACAAAACCAAACCATAGTTTACAAATTAGGCCCAATCCCTCTAGAATCACAAG
>CANXYI011640010.1:0-11615 GCA_948208565.1 Hura crepitans
GGTCTGAGATTAGCAAAGAAAATTAAACTAGAGTCCATACTGATCAAAAGTGACTCTCAATTAGTCACCCATTAGGTTACAGGAAGTTTTGAGGCCAAAAAAGTACACCTAAAGAAATATCTAAAGGAAGTAATAAAGTTATTGCAAAGCTTGAAGGATGTTGATATCAAATGAGAGGTAAGAAAGATACCTAAAAAAGAAAACCTCGAGGTAGATGCTTTGGCTAAAACTACTACTATAGAAGGCTTAAAAGCCTTAAAAAAGCTTGTGATAGAAGAAAAAGCTACACCTTCAATTAAAAAGGAAGAAGTGATGGTTACAGAGGCAAGGGAAGCATGGTATAGCCCGATTATTAAATATCTCTAGTCGAGCATACCACTGCAAAAAGACATGGATGTAAGGAGAATATCTAAGAAGTCACTTGAATATTTTATAATTGATGAAAGGCTGTATAAAAAGGCCAAAGCACATCTATGGCTTAATTGTATAACTCCCAAGGAAGGGAACTATATGATTAGAGAAATACATAAAGGAATATACGGAGCTCATGTGGTAGCATGAATAGTAGCAAAAAAGGCCATGCACTCTAGATACTATTGACTGTCCATCTTAAAATATGCTAAGGAGGTTGTCAAGAGATGCTCGTAGTGCCAGGTGGTAGAATAATTAGGAAACCGAACGCAGACCAGCATTTTGTGGGAGTAGCCTAACCATTCGACTAATAGGGGATAGACATTCTTAGACCTTTTCCTTAGGGAAAATGACAAATGAAGTTTCTAATTATTACTGTAGACCACTTTACAAAGTGGATCGAGGTCGAGCTAGTGGCTACAATTATCATCACCTAGATACAATAGTTCGTATGGAGAGATATTATCTATAGATTTGGGTTGCTCATTATACTCATCATAGATAATGACAAGCAATTTAACTACTCATCATTTAGGGAATTCTGTAAAGGCTTAAATATTCACTTAAGGCTCACTTTAGTGGCCTACCCTAGTTGAATGATATGATAGAAGTGTTCAATCAAACTATCCTGGATGGTTTAAAAAAGAGACTACATAAAGCCAAGGGCCGCTGGTCAAAGGAGTTGAATAGTGTATTATAGGCTTATCGAATGACTCCCAGGGCTGCAATCGATGAGACGCCCTATTCCTTCACTTTTGGATCAAAGGCAGTGGTTCCTGTAGAAATTGGCATGCCTTTTTACAGAATTTAAATGGTTGACATTAAAGGAACTAAGACTTGAATTAGACCTCATGGAAGAAAAATGAGAGGAAGCTTTAGTTAAAATAGCGGTGTACAAGTAAAAAGTGGCAAGATATTTCAACTCTAAAGTTAAGCAAAAAAAATTCAACATCAGAGACAAAGTATTAAGGAGAGTTGACTTGGCCAAAAGAAATACATGAGTCGGCAAATTAATGCCTAATTAGGAAGGGCCATATCAAATTTTTGACATTATATGTCTAGGAACTTATAAAATTTAGATAATGGATGGGCATGTCATCCCGAGAGCATGGAATGTTAAAAGTCTTAAAAAATATTTTGTGTAAATGCCATCAGGGATCTCTCCTTTAGGTGCTCAAGAATTAAATGAATGCTTTTATTTTATTTCAACTTACTTTGGTGTTACAGAACAATTCAATAGCCCACAAGTTAATGACTTAAATGACATTTAGGGATTATTTAAAATGACTAGCAATTATAAATGCTAACGCAATAAAGGAAGAAGCATTCTATACTATCCCCTTAAAAAAAGAGGAAAAAGAAGGGAAAAGTAGATAAAATGCGTGCTTTATTGATATGAAAGTAATAATTACAACAAAAAAAAACTTGGCCTAATTTATTTGTATGGTAGGGAGTTAGCCTTCTAGAGTCCTGATGGAAGGCATCAAGGGTAAAGGAGTTTGTGCTCCAGACATGTCCTCATCTTAGGTAAGGCCCGGGACATTCTCATATGCATCATCCCCCATAACTCTTTTAGCTTCCCTTTCTCCTTCCTCATCCTTATTAAGTAAGTCATCTAAGAAGTTCAGGTCCACATCTAGGAAATGGTTTTGAAGGTCAGCCCTAACCTTTCACTGGTATCCCCGATTTAGCCCCTAACCTTTTCAAGGATTTCATCCTCTTAATTCTTTAAGGCCATCTTATATATAACTTAGGCCTCTTGAGTTGTTTGGTAAGTTATGTTATCTCATTTTCTATGGTTGCACATTTCTCGTGAAGAGAATTTTCAATCCCTGAGAAATGCTATTTAGCCATAAAGAGGGCCACTCGGGCATCATCAACTTTCTTTTCGATATTATGGCATGCAATTTTGAGTCTATTATAACACGATTCTAGTTAAAAGAGATGCTACATACACTATGAGATGAAAATAGCAGTAAGTAATGAAGAAAAGAGAAGAAGAGGCAAATGTCAAAAAGAAGAAAAGGATGTAAGTATCAAGATTACTTGAAGAAGATAACCTATAACATAGACAACAGAACCATGATTACTCATGGACTTTATACGATCTATATTAGCTCGAAAAGCTAGGTTCTTTATTAGGTACTTGGCTACCAAAATGTTCCTCACGGTTGAGCTTTTGAAGCTGACATTATCCAAAATTTTGCCCATAAAATTAGGTAAACTGCTAAGCTTTCTCAGCCTAAATTTCCCTACATTGCTACTTGGCTTAAATAGAGGATGAGGAATCACTACAGATAAAGATGTCAGATGCTCAGTTGTTGGCATGACAATTGCAGTATTTACGGGTTCACTGTAGGCATCCTGAAGGGTGTCCCTATAAAGAGGATTCATCTTTTAGTGTTAACATGCGGTGTTTCCTAGCTCCTAGGATGACCCTTACATATTTGCCTCTTGTCGGGTCACCTATGGTCACAAGAATCACCCCTTGCCTCCTTCTCTAAGCAATTTGCATTACTCTTTTATTGCGATTAGACCCTTCAGCCATTTTTAAAAAATGAGAAGGAAAAGATGGTTAACAAAGATTAATTGGTAAAATGACAAGTAAATTAAATAAAAGTGCCACATAAAATGTAAACAATTCAATAAAGGAACTAAAAACATGGAACAATAGTTAAATCTCACCCTTAGTGGGAGGATTTTCATATAAGGCTAGTACGAGAGTTCTCATTGATCAGAGTCCCCCATTTAACACAAGTTCCAAGTCACCACTCATGTGAGGGAAATTGCTTGTCTCGTCTCTTATCATGTTGAAGGTAGAGGTTCGGACTGGTAGAAAGTTCCCCCATTGTCTCTTACCAATAAGGAAATATTTATCTTTGAAGCCTTTATTAGACCTTAAGAGGTCATGGAACAAAGCCTACCTGGGCGACTAGAAAAGGTAATAAAGGACCCCTTCCGGGTAAGATAAAAGAAACACTGAAAGAGGTCTATGGAACAGGGGACATTATGTTAATGACATAATATCCAAAAAGATGAGAGGATAAGCCACCCGGTCCGACTTAATTGACTCAGACAGAAATTATACACCTTCATTACACTCTCATAAAAGAGAGCGAGAGGCAAATGGAGCCTATATTCAAATTTTTTTGAAAAAGATGAAGAATTGGTTATTAAAAAGACCTTGGTCATAACCCATACCCTTCGGGTGCATGGTCAGGGAAAAGTCATTCAAGATATTATATTTTATCGAATGAAATAGAGGTGTACATTTACTATCTTACATAGATTTCCCACCTAATCTCGATTCAGATATGGTGAGATCACATAAAAAATCTCCTAAAATGAAGGCAACATACTTAGTCATGAGGATGCCGAGCCTATTAGCTCTAAGGTTGGTCATTTGGTGACCTTACCACTTAAAGATGTTAAAGCCTTAGTATAGGCAAAAGAATGGTGTTCATAATTGAGCTAAGAAGTGGCTTACAAATGGCTTAAAATAGGGATGGTAAAAATGACTTATAATGGATCTTATAATGGCATGAAATTGGACATTTATTGGGACACTTTGTGTACTTGGTTGAAAATGATTTTTAGGTCACTTTTAATGCCATTTGAAATGTATGGCATGACATAACTTTGGGGGCCACAATGGCTTGTTATAATGGATTACAGTTGCATGGAAGAATGCCCATAAAATGGTGACCATGGACTTATAACTATGTGCAAAAAATTAAAAGTGACTTATAACTATCCTATAAAAATGATTAATTGTGAACTTGAATTGGAAATGGCCATTAAATTAAACATAATTGGACTTAGAATAATGGTATAAAATAAACTTATAATGGACTTAGAATTGCCTAAGAAATTGATTAAAAATTGGTTTAGAAAATAGACCTATAATTGTCTAGTAGGACCAAAATAGACCTGTAATTGTCTGGGTAAAAATTCAACTATTGAAATAAATTCATAACTATCTATTGTTCAATTTTAAATATTATAAAATAATGATTATTAAGTAAATAGACATAAAATAAGGACATATAGCCCATTAGTTAGACACCCACTTGATGGGTTAACCGGTTAACTAGGGATTAGTAGCTGTTAGATATTTGATGATGATTTGCCGAATATTGGGAGGTCTACAGACTGATCCCTACTATCTGTTGGGGATGTTTGATGATGATGTACTAGATATTGGGAGGTTTATAGACTGATCCTTGTTATCCATTGGAGTTATGTGTTGGATTATTTGGATATTGGGAGGTCTACAGACTAATCTTTGCTATCCATAGAGTGACTTGCTATTGATTTTTGGGATATTAAGAGGTCTATAGACTGATCCCTACTATCCCTTGCCTAGTATTAGGAGGTTCAGGTGAATTGATCCTTACTATTAGACTAGGCTAGTGCAGTGGTCGAGTTCCAGAAAATGTGGGCTATTGCACAATTTTTAGTTCCCTCTTAGTCTAGTGTTTTTAAGTGTAGTATATCTAAATAGGCCTATTAATTAAATTAAAGTAAATTCAATATAGACCAACTTGATTTTATATTACAGAATGAATAAATTAAATGAAATTACCACAGTGGCATAACTGTAATTAATTGAAATAGGAGACTAAGTATTAGAATTAATGTCACTTGCATGAATCGATTGCCTTGCATTCCATTCAAACATTTATAGCATGTTGCTACATTTGAGTGCCTGCATGTGACATGTTTTTAATACACTAAATTCACCACTGAGTTTTTATACTCAGTGTACAAGTGTTTTGGTACACAGGTTATAGAAGTTAGCAATATAACCTCAAAGATCGTGTAGTGTAGAAGCACATATAATGAAGGTTATATAGCCGTATTTTTTTTATGTTTAGTAAAAACTCATGTAAATACTATAGGTTATGGGTTTTACAAGCTTAGAAGTTGCTAGTATCTATATAGGTGGGTGTATGTGTGATATATATAAATAGGCCATTTATCTGAATGTTTTATCTTTATGGTTTTTGATGATTTTGGGTCTGAGGCCCTATGTGATATGTGAGTGTATGTTAATATATGGTGATGTTGTTGAGTGAACCATAAGGGTTGAAAGGAGATAGAGTGATAATAATGATATTAGAAGTGTTATTATAGGTGGAAAAAAATTTTGGAATGTCACTCGAGTAGCTGTTATACTGCTTGATTTTCTATAAACATGTTGAATGTCTATTAAATGGTTTCTTGGGTCTATTATACCATATGTAAGAATAGTTAAGGGATAGACTAATCAAATAATAAATAGACTATAAGTGTTAAAGAGTGCAGACTTGGAGCAGTTTTAAGATGGGTGACTTAATGGGAAGTGCATTACCTATCGGGTTTCTTCAGGAATCTAGTAGGGGATGTCACATGAGACCCACCATGAGATCTTCACATGGATACTTAATTTATGTTAGTGAAAGTATCTCATCATATCAGTGGTGCAAGTATCCTTAGACTTGAGATCACTAGCTATCTTAAATATAGAGTGACATACTTTGACTCTAAAGCTCTCACTTCATATAAGAAGTACATAGCAAGGTGCTTAGGTATGGCATGACATATATGAAGATAGGGTAGTAATCAACAAAGGATTCATCACCCCATATTATAGTATGGAGTTTATCTAATAGTTTTAATGAGTATTTTTATTTAGGAATATTTGGCCAAAGTAAGATGCCATGTGTGAATGGAATTCACAAAGGGCATTTTTGGAATAAAGGTGAAATTATTAGAACAATATGTCTAAGGCTTAATTAGACATACTTAGTTAAGCTTTGAGGTAACAAAGTCCACACTCTAAACTAGATGAGGTAAAAGATGATGAAAGGAGTTTATTACACTATAACTGTATATAGAAGGGTTAAGTCAAACTACTTGACTTTTCAGCATTTGGGTAGTCATAATGTAGGGCTAGATGCCTCTCTTGACTTATACATGAGTGATATATCAATTGGTGAATTGATATTGATTCAATAAGATTGAATCTATAGAGTCCTAATTAGACTAGGACTCTAATTCACTCTGTATTGCCAAGCTATTCTGGAAACCTATAAGGTTACACACATAAAAGGATTTTGAGGAAGATTCAATGAGATTGAATGTTCTAATGAAGTGAGATATCATTGTAAGTGAATTAAGAAGAAAAAAATAAGAAAATTGGCTTGGGGCCCACTTGCAAATGAGAAGTCTAGAAAATTAGGGTTATTGAAATTAGGCTTTATTGAGTTAAAATTTTAATTGCTCTTGCATTTGATTTTTTATGGGCTTTTAAAATGTTTAAAAGGCCTTAAATTAGAGTAATCGCTAAACTAAAATGGGGCCTAGTAGTTCCACATAGGATTAATGAAAGCGGGGCCAAAGTAGATTACACATATGCCTATTAAAAGGCTTAAGTGCATAGAAATAAATAGGGCCCAATGTGTGGTTCCAATTTGGTCTAACTTAGGGCTGATTGTGAGTGTCAAAATTTGAGCTAAAAGGGATTTATTTAAAGTATAAATAACCCTTATAGCTATAGCCACCATATGCACATTTTCTGTAGCAAAATTGCCCCATAGAACAATTTTAAACACATAAATTTCTTTTTCTTCCTTCATTCGCTTGAAAATCCTACTAGCACTTGGATTTTCAAGTTTCTCTTTCTAATAACTTCTTATGTGGATTACCTTGGAGGTGCTCCCAACTAAGAATCACTATTGTTTATGGTAACCTGGTGAAAAGAGCAAAAGAAAATGAAAGCTGCATGTAGTAATTGCATAGAGAATTTACGGTAAATTCTTATTCAGTGATTTCCTTTAATATAAATTTTTGTGTTTCAATGTTTCGATATTCCAACCTTTGTGGGGTGCCATGGATATTTTATTTTCACTGTGCATGAGTATATGGAAACCAGCACATATAACTGCAATATTTACATCTTGTCTCAGTTCAACCAATTATACTTCAAACAAAACATCCAAAATATTACATCGCTATCAAATACATGAAAGGACAATGATCTCTTTCCATATAACATCTTAAAAGAATATAACTATTACATACATGTATTTGTTTACAAATAACTTAATGATCTATAGAAGAATCCACATAATAATAATCATTACATATACATGTGAATCTATCATATCTATAATACTTTAGTTACACTGATGCCCTTTGTTGTTATTCTCTATTAGTCATGTTCCATCCTTCTATCCTTAACCTATGCATAGGAAAACCTAACATGCTAAGCTTACTAGATTAGTGGTACTCATCTTAATGGCAATCACTTCTCAAAAGTTATCTGTATAACAACACCTTTATGATTTATTTATAAACATAATATAGACTTATACATAATGTATCTAAACAAAATTGTTTTATCAAAATTTTTGATTATTACAAGTAATTAAGCATTAAACACAATTCCCACTCTTAAGCATGCATTGACATGTCAAATATATGAATTAACTTCATAGCTTTTCACTCATAAGTATAATCTATGTCACATAACAAAAACAAGTATAATAAAATTTGATGTGTAAAATCTAAGGCATAGAGGTGTTTTAGTTATCTGCAAATGTTAGTTAAAGATAATATTTAAAATTCATAGACAATATTGCATGAAGCATATCATTCTATAAATAGGCATTCATACAGAGACGATTCTCATATGCATCTCAAATTTATATTAATTTCTTTAGATACAATTAAATGACTTGGATTAAATCTTAGGTCATATGACATAAAGAATGCAATAGCATTCATAATAAATGCATGACATATATATAATTCAAGTGACTATGCCCCACATTTATTAAAAAGTTTTTCAAATTATAGAAATCATTATTTTTAATTCTTATTAATCATCAGTTTGCCCATTTCTTGCCAGAACCATTCTACTACCCAGATAAGGGACAGGTGTGATGGTTCCTTTAACTCACCATCTTAACATGGTACTCAAAGGTACAAACCATGGGAACTGGAGGTACAAGTCATGGCACTTGAAGGTACAAGCCATGGCAGATCTACTATTGTCCACTATTTAGCATGCCAAACCATCCTAAGACTATAGTACATCTTAGGTAGAAATGGGTCCCTTTCCATTATTAATCTTTCCATCCTTCCCAATTAACCATATACATATTCATACTATACCATTATATGCCATATCTATACACCTATGCAAAACATGCCATACATATCCATTTGCCATAAAGGTGTAGATGCCCCTACCATTTTAGCCTATGATGATAACCAGAGATAGGTTTAAAGAAATAATACAAACCACTTGGGAACCTAGTCTGTATGGACCATCATGGCATAGGTCTGCCTAGACATAATACCACAAGATCCATACCAACCCACCTAGATTCCGCCTAGCCTAAGGCACATGGTTCATTTAGACAAAAACTAAAGCCCACATCCATATAGACTAATGCAAACCTAGCCCAAGACCTGGCCTAAAGCCCATAGACTGGTAGGAGTACCTATAACTTAGGTATGCATGGAATAAGTAGCCTAAATCCATATAGACTTGCCAATAAAAAGCTTCCAGAAGTGGGAGCTTCTTATTTAGACTCTATCTCCTAATCCTAGAAGGACTCTAGCATTTTTGTATGGGAGAGTCATTTTACAACTTATAAATACCCCTTCTTGGGTCTGAGAAGAGAAGGCAAATTTGAAGAGCCAGAACCCTCATAATTTTGAGAGTTCAAGAGAGGACTCTAATACAGGATTTGTACTATTAGACTTCAACCTATATTAAAAATCCAATTCTTCCTAACACACTGCAATTTTGTGCTATTGCTTAAAGAGCTTCTTTATAAGGTAAGATTTAAGGCCTTCTACTGTACATAAATATACATTCATATTATTCATATGGACCTATGATCTCTAATGATTGGTCATAAGTGAGGTGATTCTATGTAATGCTCACATTGATAGTAGGAGTAGGTCATTGTTTTAAACTATTTTATTATGTATAATTGATTGTTGGCATGTTTGCTTATTTTGCTATGTTAATCTTAATCGTATGAGCCTATCTTGAGGCATGTTTATGTCTACACGAACTAAATATATTGATATATGTGTGACTCAATATTTGTGCAGACCATTGCGTAATATTACTTTGCTTGACTCTTGTATATTATGTATTGTTTACGCCATGTTTATGTACTTAAATGTTGTTATATCACATGATTATTGCACTCATTAATATAAATATCTTTGGTATGCTAGAGCTATTATGTGGTCCCTACAGACTCCCTTTCTCAAGGAATATAGTTTGTATAGATGATCATGTTTTGTGTACATAGTCTGTATGGACTCTCTTTCATAATGAACATAGTCCATACGGATGATCATGCTTTAGGTGTGCTTGTCATGTTTTACAGTCCGCACGGACTCCCTTTCATAAGGATTGTAGTCCATATAGACATTTATTTGTAATCCTATACTTATAAATACATGTATACATTTATATCTTCTCTCTGATTAATAAATATGTAGTTTTCCCTAGTGATTATTCTTTTAAGCATGCATCATGGTCTATCTATATTTATGCCAAATAAATTGTTGTATGTATGCCTTCTTTTTAGGTTCCCACAGACCATTATTTATTATTTCTGACATATTCTTTGAGTTGTTTGCAAGTGACTATTCTTGCTGAATAGGAGGTCTAGATGAATTTAGCCATCTTTACATGTAGTAGTCCACACGGACATATACTAGAGCCATATTGACTCCGTATGGACTTAACAATGTGCAAGCGGGACCAATTATATGTCTTATGTTATCCCATCTAGTTTTGTTCCCTTTTTATTTCTTTTGGTTATTTTTGGGCCATAATAGGTAGATAAATAGCTTGTTTTACACATCAAATGCCTAATGCTCACATCAATGGTTTTCTACATAATTAATTGGTGTTTTCTTAATAAAATGATTTTAAGTTTTCTTTAATAGAAGTCACATGGAAAATGTATTTTAACAAAGGCCAATCTACTAGAGATGGGAGTTGAGCAATTAATACCAATTCCTATGGAATTATAGGTAGTTTTTAGGTTAAACAACCATTAATAAATGACCCAATTTCTAGATGTCTATACATACTTGTTGTATATTTCAATACTAAAACTTATTTCTCTAAGAGAAAAGGTGACATGAATGCATTAATTAAAATGCTTGCTTGCATGATATGAAGTTGATAAACATTAAAATAAAAAGGAAGGCATATTATTAGGACATAAATAAGATCTGATTCTAAATCTTTTTTGGGCAAAGATCAATGGTCCTAGTGTAGAGGCAGGTGGTGACTCTAAACACTAATTGCTCTCATCTTTAATAAAATACAATAAATCTATAGCGGTGACTCCACTATAGATTGAGAATTGAATTCGAAAGTGCCCAAATGATATGCCATCTAATATTCCAATTTTTTTCTAGTCCCATGCATTGCACTTTATATTAACTGTCCCTTTTACCTTGGATGGTGTTGTGAACCATGACTCCATTTTACATTTAAGAATGGAGAATTGCTAGCATATCTATCACTTATAAGCCTCGTGCCTTTGGGTATATGAAATGGTAAACTAACCAGTCGCTATTATCCTTGATTGGAAAGACCCCATTAGGAGGGACCCCTACTTGTGGGAGCCATAAGCCTTTTGACTAAACCATGAGCCCATGTAGTCAAATTTAGTAATTTCCCCTAGGTTGTATAACCCCAAGTGCTTGCAACTTGCATTGTGACTGCTATATAGGCCTATTGCATTTAACCTTATTTGAAGTGGGGCTAAGTCCATCATGCCTTTTTATTGGGATGAGCCTAGCCTAATTTCACATCAAATGAGAATTAAATGTTATGAGCTATTACCTTTGCATGCACTTTAAATATAAGAGACTGATGAGGCCTAATAAAGCCCATAATCAAACCTATGCATTCCCCAATGATGTTTAGGTAATCCCACCTAGGAAAGGAATGGCTTGACCTCATGTGCGGAAGGAATAAAGTTAGAAGGTTTCTTGCATATGTTTGTTCTTGTTGCACTATGTACATCTATCCCATGCATATCATGTATCATTTGCACCTTGCATTTTTAATGCATTGATCATGCATCATTCCTAACCCATTATTTTGATAGCCATCATCGATCCCTCATTCACTACCTAGTGGAAAAGAGTAGGCAAATGCCTTAGCAAGA
>CANXYI011640051.1:0-11116 GCA_948208565.1 Hura crepitans
TAGAGTTAAATATTTTTTAATTAATTTGTTTGCCTTATAAATTTTTAATTAGGCATTTTAGATTATGCTTATTTTATAATTTAATTAAAAAGGTAAATGATTTGATTTTTAAATGGATATAGCATGTTTTAAATGATTTGAAAAGTTGACATATGTGTTTAAAATTTTTTTATATTTTTTAAAGTATATTTTATGATAGTTAAAAATCGAAATATATGACTATTTTAGACATAAAATCTGATTAAAGAGTTTGAATAATTAATTAAATTGTTAAGTTTATAGTTAATATTTTCTAAAAACCAAATTTTATGATTTGAACAGTATGGAGCGATTAATCGATCTTGCACATCCTAACTGTCCTTCACCTGTTACACTACTGTTCTCACCTAATCTTCATCTTCGCTGCTAAAATCTAATATATTGTTGTAGCTTAATTTACTTTAGTACCTATTGATACTGGAAAATTGTCAAATTACTCAAAGAATTACTTTTTTTCTTTTGTAATCATACTTTGTGGAATTTAATGATTAGTACAATATTCCTTTATTTCTTATTGTCATTGGAAAATTGAAAACCAAGGATAATTAATTTAAGGTATTTTACAATGTGACGCTGAAGCAATCATATGATAACCTCTTTATTTAAGCTTCTATCTTCAATTTTAATTTTTAAAAGTTTAATTTATAATTTAATGCTTAAATCTGTAAATAATTAATAAATCAGCCTTTAAACTTTTTTTTTTTTCAATTTAGTACCTTAACTCGTGAAAGTTCCACATTTTAAACGCCTTCAACAATTAATAGATGTTTTATTGTTGCGTGTATTCTGCACTTGCATTGATGTGGATAACAAGTCATGGCACTGATATGTTAGTGGAAGGAAAACTACTATTCAGCTTCCACGTTCCCGCTTTGTAAGGTGGTATGGGCAGATTAACCAGTGTGTTATCAATTTTTTAAATCCAATTCAATACTATAACTTCTTTAAAAATCAATATTATAATCACTTTATTAACTATCTATTTAACTACTAATTTTAATCCATTAATAATTAATTATTAGTCAATAGTTAAAAAAATTATCATAAACAGTTATTCAATATGTAGAAAAAAAATATTTATTAATCTAAGATTTAAATATACATCTAGCTTTCAAAAAAAAAATAATAAATCTATACATTTTTAAACATAAAAATAAAAGTTACGGATAATGCATAAATAAAATATTCTATTCAAAGTAAGATATCTATTACAATGAATAAGAGTCTATATAAAGGATTGAGACCCCATGCAATCAGGTACATAATCTAATCTAGCTATCAAAAGTCTACTCTCGATCACTTAGCTAACTTAAGTATCGGAGTGCTAATCCCGAGAGAATCGGAGTTAAATCTCATCTATTTTGAAGGTCGTTGGCAATTATTTGCTTATTCAGCAACCGGTAGCCCGAACGGATAATCATCTTCATAAACTTAAGGTAATTTTATGCTTATCAATTGGTGCTTTCGTTGAGAGATATGAATCAACAAGAGACAAAACGATCGATAAGTGGTGGAGACAAAACGCCAGACAGATCACAGCTACTTGCTTCTGGCGAAAAAGAAGACAACACTCAATTATCTCAAGGGAATAGTTTGTCTCAAATTGTCGCTCCAATTACAAAAAAAAAAAAAAAGGAAAGAGCTAGAATAAGCCTTGAATGGATTTCAAGAACATATTCGCAATGAATTCATGAAGCAACTTTAGAAATTGATATTAAAACCTACTTTTGAACTTAGTAACGGAAAGAAAAGGAAGCGCTTATTGAAAAAGAGAAGCAGTAAGAGAAAAGATCGACCTTAGAAAAAGAAAAGATATTCAAGTTTTTCTTCAGATGATACCGAAACCTCGACCACTAAAGAGTCGAGAGGAAGAAGTAGGTATCGAAGAAAGCACTGATTAGACAACTCAACCAGTTCTTCCAGCTCATCTAGTTCTTCCAACAGTAGTGTAAAGATAAGGGACTAAAAAATGGAGCATAATAAAAAGAAGACAAAGCTAGATAAAGAAAAAGAAGAGCAAAAACTAGACAAGTATTTTAAGAAGTTTGTAAAGAAATACAAATTGGGCAAACTTAAAAAGTCAGAATTCAGGGAAAGCACAAACTCCCCTTTCTCCCAAGAGATTCAAAGAGTCAGATTCCTAGGACAATGGAGAGAAATTCAGATGGCAAAATACAAGGGAAAGGCTGATCCTAAGAACCACATATCTGAATATTTAACACTTGTTAATATGCAAACATTCAATGATACCCTAATCTGCAGAGCCTTCCCTGGGACTTTGACACGTGACATGCTTAAATGGCTTTATGACTTGCCTCAGAAATCTATATCATCTTTCAAATAATTATCAGAAAAATTCAAGACAAGATTTGTTATCCAGCTAAGGAGCAAGAAAACAGTAACGGACCTATAGGGAATAATACAAAAGAATGATAAAATCTTAAGGGATTTCACCCGAAAGGTTCAATGATGTCACATCTGATATATAACATTTAAATCTAAAGGTAGCAATAGTCACTATGGCGAATAACGTAAAGAACACTTGGCTCTATAATTCGCTAGTGATTGATCAGCCAACTCGAGGAACTGATGGATAAGGCAAGACAATTCATAGCTTTAGATGACGCAAGTAGAGCCAATGAAAGGTATCTGCCAAAGCTCTATATCAAGAAAGGTGAAGGAAATTAGGCTACAAGGGCAAACAACCTTGACAGGAGAAGCTCACACAAAAAGAATTCTCCCAAATGGAGAGATGACAACAAAATCAAAAACAAGAAAAAATTTAGCTCACCCTTTTAAATACCACTACAACAAAAGTATTAATGTGGGTAAAACAAAATCACAGAATGGTAAATTGGCCAAAAAGTTTAACTGATAAATGTACAGAAAAAGAGATAAAAATAAGTTATGTGATTTTCATAAAGATGTGGGCCACGAAACAAATAAATGCCACCATCTCAAAGAAGAGATCAAAAGGTTAATTCAAAGGGGATTGCTCAAAAGATTCATAAAAAGAGAGGACCTAGATTCAAGTCCTACTTACAAGGGAAAAGAGAGCTTAAGGAAAGGGCGTGATCCGAAAGATGACAAGGACAAACAGAGAAAATGAAGATCCCCCGAATGAGTAAAAGTCGGCATAATAAATATAATTTCAGAAGGAATATTGTATGGAGATAGCAATAGCAAGAAAAAGAGGTTGAAACATAGTGTTTATATAATAGAAGAATTAGAGCCAACAATCCTAATATCCATATCAGCAGAAGATGCAAAGGGCATAAGAATTTTGCATAAAGATGCCTTAGTCGTACAGGCTTACATAACAAATTTTCTAGTCAAGCGAGTACTAGTTGACAATGGAAGTGCGGTAAATTTGCTAACTTTAAAAGCTTATAAAAAGATGAAATTACCTCTAGAAGACTTGATCTCTATCCAAATGCCTCTTATCAGTATAGGAAGCACTATAGTATCGGTCTATGGCTTGATTGATCTATTTGTGGAGTTAGGAGATTAGGGCATCACAAAGACTTATAAATGCACTTTTATGATCATAGATATGCCATTTGCCTATAATGTAATTTTTGGAAGACAGATGTTATACGCTACAGGGGCCATAACTTGTATACAGTATTTAATCATAAAAATATCAACAGAGAAAGGCAAAATTATGGTCTGTACAAATCAACAAGCTGCAAGGAAATTATATATTGCTATAATAAAAGAAGCTATAGATGGTCACTTTACAAAATCAGGCCATTTTGAAGAGAATAATACTCTAAGTGTTAAAAATAGAGATAACAGAGGGCAAGAAAGTATCCTTGGGAAGAGAAATTCAAGCAAGCACTAGAAATTATATTATTAAGGTATTAAGAGGCAATACAAGCACTTTTACATAGGAGCTAAGTGACATTACCGACATAGACCCAAAGCATATAGTACGCAAGCTAAATGTCGACCCCAAGGCAAAACCAGTACAACAAAAGAAAAGGAAACATGGAGGTTGGTTATCAAAGAAGAAATCAATAAATTATTAAAAAAAATAAAGTGATTAAAAAAGTTCAATTTCCATAATGGATCGCAAATATGGTCCTAGTCTAAGAGAAGAATGAAAAAAATGAGGATGTGCTTCAATTTTACCTACCTCAATAGGGATGCCCGAAAGATAGCTACCCTTTACCAAGCATAGATCAACTGATAGATTCAACAACTAGCCACAAAGTTTATAACTTCATAGATGCCTCCTTAAGATATCATCAGATAACAATGCTAGAATTAGACCACGAAATCATAAGCTTTGTCACCGACGAAGGGCTATTTTGTTACAAAATCATGCCATTTAGATTAAAAAGTATGAGAGTAACATACCAAAGATTGGTAAATAAAATGTTCAAAGATGAAATAGGTAGGTTAGTTGAAGTATACATCAACGACATGATAATCAAAAGCACTAGCGAAAAAATTCATGCAGTCGATATGAAGAAAGCTATACAGACACTAAACAAATATAACATGACACTGAATCCAAAAAAATGCACCTTTGGAGTAAAATTAGGAAAATCCCTAAGCTTATTGGTCAGTCAAAAAGGAATAGAGGCACACCCAGACAAGATACAAGCTATACTAAATATGCAACTACCAAACAATGTTCATGAAATACATAAATTAAATGGAAGAATAACAGCTTGGCAAGGTTCATTTCATGTTCAACAAAAAGATGCTTCCCGTCCTTAAAAAAGCTCAGGAAATTGGATTTGAATGGGACAATAAATGTTTAAAGGCATTCAAAGAATTAAAAGCTTTTTAAGCAACCCATTTCTCATTAATCGGCCAATTCAAGGAGAAAACTTATTCTTGTACCTCTCCACATCAGGTGAAATGATCACATTTGTACTCATTAGGGAAGAATCAGGATAGTAAAAGCTAATGTATTATGCCAGTCAAGTTTTATGAGGAAGAGAAATACATTCCAATAAAATGGAATAATTACTGCAATCACTAATAATGAGCTTCAAAAAATTAAGGAATTACTTTGAGGCACACACGATAATAGTCCGAACAGATTACCGAATGAGAAAGATCTTACAAGAGCCGAATTTGGAAGGGAAAAATTACAGAATAGGTAATAAAATTACAATGTTACGACATACAATTCGAGTACAGAATAGCTATAAAAGCTCAAATTCTTGTCAATTTTATTGCAAAATTTATAAAGGAAGAGCATACTTAAGAAAAAGCTAAGCTAAGCTAACCAAATGGGAGTTATTTGTGGACGGTGTTGTAACAGAAAACAAAGTCAGAGCATGAATCATGTTAAAAGGACCATACAATATCAAAATTTGCTATGCTGCGAAGATGTCATTTAAAGCATCTAATAATGCAACATACTATAAAGCTTTCATTTTAGACACGAAGATAGCCAAGGAAGTTCGTCTATAGCAACTCATAATAAAAAGTGATTTGCAACTGGTGGTAAACTAGGTAAATGGAAGCTTTGAAGCAAAGGAAGAGAACAGGGCAAAATACCTAGCAAAAGCCAAAAAAAGTCTAGCTATTCTAAGACAAAGCGAGACAATATGGGAAATTAAGCAAATTCAAAAAGATGAAAATTTCGAAGTAGGTGAATTAGCCAAAGCAGGAACTGGTTCCCTTATGCTTAATAAGAAAATAATGATAAAAGAAAGCAATAGCTCCATAATTGATGAAGCCAAGGTACACCAAATTTCAAAACAGTTTGGCTGAAGGGAAAAAATCAAACAATACTTAGAAAAATGAGAATTGCCAAAAGAAGAAAATGTCACTTAGAGAATTGTTCGAAATGCATTGCAGTACTCCATAATAGATAGGCAATTGTAAGAAAAAAGCCCAAATACACCCATGGCTAAAAAGCATGACTACGGAAGAAGGTAATAAAGTAATTTGAGAAGTTCATGAAAGAATATGTAGATGCCACCCCAGCGCCCTATCGGTTATACAAAAAGTATTATTATCTAGCTATTATTAGCTTATAATGTATAAAGATGTGAAAGATATAGTTTAAAAATTCCTGCAATGTCAAATTCACAAAAAAGTCATAAGGAAGCCTTTAGCTCTGCAACAACCATTAGACATAAGTTGGTCATTCGACCAATGGGAAATGGATATTTTAGGTCCTTTCCCAGCAGCAAAAGGATAAAAGAAATTTCTGATAGTCCCCATAGGACATTTTTTTTTAAATGGGTGGAGATAGAGCCAGTTGCCACAATAACTATTGATAAAGTTAAAACCTTCACATGGAGAGAAATAATATGCAAATTTGGCTTACCCAAGGTAATCATAGTAGATAATGGCAAACAATTCGACTTAGTGATTTTTTGAGAATTTTGTCGAAACCTTAAAATAGAATTGAGGTTTACTTTAGTAGCTCACCTGTATACCAATGGAATGATGGAAGTTACAAATCAATCAATTTTAGATGGGCTAAAGAAAAGGCTGGGACTAGCAACATACAAACTGCATATAAACAAAAAATTAGAGATTTTCATCACCTATATACCAAAGAATCGCTAAGTGTTATATAGGCATACATGATGACTATTCAAATGACAACTGATGAAATTACATATTCTCTAACTTATAGATCATTAGTAACATCGGTTAAAATAAGATTTTCATCATACAGAGTATATTTATTCAACAAAAAATTAAAAAAAGAAGATTGAAAGATATACCTCAACATGATTGAGGAAAAAAGAGAACTAGCCTTGATCAAAATGAATGCATATAAACAAAATGTGGCTTGGTATGTCAATAAGAAAAACAAAGAAAGAATATTTGAAATTGGAGACTTGGTACTGAAAAAAGTGGAAATAGAACAAAACAGTATAAAAATTGACAAATTAATGCCCAATTAAGAAGGACCCTATAAAGTATTACAAAAACTGGGACTAGCAACATACAAACTGCAAACAGCGTAAGGGAAGGAAATCCCAAAGGCATAGAGCAGTGATAATCTCAAGAAATATTTTGTGTAAGTTCAATTATTAGGGCATAGGCTGATCAGATATGGCCTTAGATTGCTAATAATTTTTTACAAGTATGTATGTCATATTTATAATTATATAAATAAAAACAAATAGTACCTACAAAAGCAATTACATGATAAAATGTTTATGGAAATGAAAGACCATAGTAAGCATAAAGTGTCAAGCCATTCTTAATGATCGCATATCACAATAAGACGAATAAGTTAATTAAACTAAAATAAAAAAAAAAGAAAAGAAGAGAAAAAAAAGCTCAAGTAGCATAATTAGATAGATTATATAAAATAAAGTAAAAGGGCTCGAATAAAAGTAGATTTGCATTGAAATTTCACATTTACATTCCAAAAAAGGAGATAAATTTACATCTAAAAGAGAAAAAATAACTAAAAACTAAGATTTGTCTACAAAAGTAGCCTTGAACTCAGCAAGATCTAAGGGGCCACCTTAATCCTTGTCTAAAAGCTCTAAGTCTTCGACCCAAAAGAAATCTATGTTAGGATATCTTTTTTCAAGCTACAATTGCAAATGGAATTGTATGGAATTCATTGCCCTCCAAGCTCCTCAATAACTTATTTCTCCTTGGCACGCATATCGACTTGTCGACTAGACTCTAAATCCTCATTCTTGTTCTTTTTTGCAGAAAGCTTCTCTTCAAGAGATTTAATACGAGCCTTCAGGTCCACCTCTTTTTTGTTTTTCTCAAAATCTTTAAGATGGTCAGCTTGTGAAACAATTAGTTGCCTGTATTTTTAAAGTTCTTGGACTTTGCTTCCAGCTTTTGAGTTTTGGCGCTAAGTTTTTTCTTATTAGCCTTAGATTTCTGAAAGGTGCTTATCACACAATTTCTTCAGAGAGGTAGCAAATTGGATACCCTAAGGCATCAAAAGTGAAATCTTGATGAGTTTAAAGATAACAAGAAACATATAGAATAATATATAAAAATAGGAAATATCAATTACCTATAGGATTTTGCTAGTGCACAGTATCGCTAATTCATCAAAATTATCACATACAACATACTAATCTTCATCCCCAGCAAGATCTATGGAGCACCGATAGTACTCTATTGTTGAATGTATACTTACTAAAGCCTTTTTTTCATCTACTTCTCCAAAGGCTCCTTCATGTTAAGAACCGGGAGAAAACTAGTGAAAGAGTTGTTTAGAGGTAGCTAGTTACTAGGGACTAGGGCACTGGTCGGCCCTATGATATCTGTTGTAACCTGGGTATTGGTTGGAAGTTTAATATTAGCACTTGGATTAGTTGAGAGATCGATCAATTGGTCTCTAATAAGAGGATTTGGCAGCCTAATTTATCACATCGTATTTTCGCTTCTTAGATTCGGCTTTAGCCCTCTTGGCCACCTCCTTTAGTTCTCCTAATTTTGATGACTTCATATCTTTGATACCTATAACAAAAGAAAGACATCAAAAGGAGTAAGTATATAAAAAATTGAAAAAAGAAATATTAAAATAAAACTCACTAGAAATCAGGGGAAGAGTTTGGCCTTTTAAGGGATAATATAAGATAAAACTAATTCAATAGAAAAAAGGGAATTTTTCACACTGTCAAGTAATGGGGCTTCGTCATCTCAGACATAAGCATATTGGGATGCAAAGTCCTTTACATGGATAACCCATTCCATTCAACAGGTTAGAAAGTCTCATAAACTTTTTTTATGTTTGAAAAATAGAAGTTTTTCTTTCTAACCTTTGATAGAAGTTTTCAGATTGAATAGAGATCAATTGGTATAAGTAATGAAATTTGCAAAGGACTTATCTATTTGGTGAGAGAGATAATAAAAGCAACTAAACAGCTCAAGAGAAGGCGAGATTTAGAATTGTGTTCAAATAGCCTTAAAACATGCTAAAATAGCCCAACCATTTGGATGAAACTGATTGGGGCAAAATTATAAGACTTTATGATAGTCTCATAGAAGGGATGAAAAAAGGAGGTAAAGGTCATACTCAAAAAAGGATTCGGAAAAAGCAATAAAATTGTTCAAAGGGCCATTAATTATAGAAATATCAAGGGATGATTTGACTATGATAAAATCAGTAGAGATATCATATCAATATCTAAAATGGGCAAGATATTTAATGATGGGCTTAGAATGAGCAATGGAAAAACTTAGTAAAGGGACAGAAGTAGACAAAGGTGGAGGAAAGGCAAACCTCACTTTTTAAGGATAGGAGCCCAAAGGTGGAGTTCGAACAAATGGGTCATCTCTAAAGAGTCAGAAGAAGAGGTTGAAGGATTCGAAGATTCAACGTTAATTGATTGATTACTTGAAAAAGACATCTTTAGGAAAAGTTATATACTTACTTAACTGAAAGGAAAAAGAGTGACAAGGTGGTAAAGAATAGTGACATGTGAAAATTTAAGTAAGAAATGGCTTTTTTATAAGCCAAAAACACATGACAACAAGCATAAGGAAGTCGAAGGGTCACCTCGATAAATGTAAATGCCAGCCATTAACAATAAATGAGATTAAAAGTTTTATGTTGAGAATCAAACTTCCATTCGAATTATTAGGGCAACAAATAATAACGCATAAATAAAATAATCTACTCAAAGTAGGATTTCTATTGAGATAAGGATTGAGAAACAAAATATACCTTATTAATAGAGGAATTTGTGTCCTGCATGAATAAAAAAGTACAATCCCATAAGGATTAGGATATCTATTACAATGAAATAGGAGCCTATATAAAGGACTGAGACCTCATGTAATTAGGCACGTAAACTAATCTAACCGTAACGCCTTAATACCTAACCGATAGCCAGTTTAGATATAGGTTATCACAATCGATATCTCTTATTCAATTCAGTTGCTAGATCTAAATGAAAAACATCGCACGATCTTAACTATCTTACTACTTATACTTCTATTATTATACTTCTATTATCTCAATTAATTAATATTTAAAACTACTATTATTAACCAAAAATACACATATGTAATCATATAATCTTAGGTCTGCTATTTTTGCATATACATGAGCGCCAATCTAATATTATTTCCTACCTGCTTTCATGTAATGCCGAATAGATCTCATTAACTTGCGTTGTTTTGCTTAAGGCTGCTACTTAAACTTTTGTCTACTACTTATGCACCAACAAAAGCCAGTATGCTCTAAGCAATGATGCTCAGTGGTGTATTCAATGAAACATATACATAACATGCAAGCACACAAGCATGCACCATAAATATAATAATATTTTCAATTTATAATACTCTTATGTCATAACAAAGAGATGCATATAAGAAAACAAATTCACTGTTCATTTAACATGCAAGAGTATAATTCACACATCATAAGTGTTTTACCCTTTCTATAATTAACAGCATAAGTCATGTTTATAACTTTCTCTATTATTAATTAATATCTCAAATTCAACCTTTTAACCTTATTAATTACATTCATTACTGATAATTATTATTGTCTTAATTAAGCCATATAAGCGTCATCCAATCTTTTATTTACTTGAGAACAACACAATACAATTTATTATACTTATGTTGATTTTTCAATTCTGTATAGACCCCCTGTTATTTATTCGACTTCATTGTTTTATTTTTATCCTTAACATACTTCTTGTATCTGAATAGATACCTTGTATTACGACAATGATTTCCTTCATTAAATATTTTATTCTTTTCATGTCATATTTTCACTTAATCGAAGTTAAATATCTTTAATTCATTAAACAAGTTTGCTCATTAAAATAACCCTTGTTTGACTAATAAATTATCCTTTTTTAATATTCATACTTTTATTAACTTATTAATTTAGGTAGCCTATATTCGACAGACAAAATCTCATTAATTGGACAAAAGGGATAAAAGGTGTGTAGTGGTCCACATTTTGGACCTGACGACTGTTGCATCAGTATGACGGGTTATCATAAATTGTGCAGTGATCCTATTGAACCTTCTTGCAGCTACACCACATGAAATTATATGCAATGGTTCTGTCGAACCTACCGGCGGCTGCATCCGCTTAAAAATAATGATATGAAAATTATAATGAAATCATAATAGGTTATAATGTACGGTG
>CANXYI011640210.1:0-12671 GCA_948208565.1 Hura crepitans
TTCAATAAAGGACTTTTATTAGAGCTGATAACAAGATTATGATTAACAAAACAATTCATAAATGCTACATTATTTTTTAAAGTGATTATTTTATAGAACAAATATAGAAAGAAGCATTTAACAAAGTTGACCTAATACAAAGGCTAATTAGAACTGAACTACATAAGCTAAATGGAACTGAGCTAAAAAAGTTGAAAGAATTGGATTGAAATTCAATAGAAGACTTTGATTTGAGGTGATTACATGGACTATAAAGATCTAAAGACTTTTTAGGAAATTTATGTAATATATTTTGAAAAATCATATACAAACACATTTTTACATATTTGCATAAAAAGATTTTCTCATGAAATTATTGACTTTTTCATTGAAATTAAAGTTGATTTCTTGCCATAATTGTTTGCATTAAAATCTCTAGCTTTATGTATGACTAAAAAGTGAATATTTCTTTATTTAATTCAAGCAACTAAAATAAAGATAGTAATGGGTTGGGTACTCATAAAAAATATTTTATTTGAACTTAAATCCGTCCTAAACCTAATTAAAATACCTTTAAATTACCCTAACTCATCCTAAACCTGCCTACAATTATTTAGGTAATACTTAAACTTGTTTAACACATGAAATATTAATGAAATTTAAAAATATTTAATAAAATATATTTAAAATAAATAATAAATTCTAATTAATAAAATATTAAAATTATAAATTATGCGGTAAAATAATATAAATTTATATAATATTTGTGAAAAAATATTTTTTTATAAATTAAATATTAAATTATATAAATGAGTTTGAGTAATGGATACCCAATGGCTAATACCTAAATTTGATGTAGGTAGTAAAATCAATATCTGAACTTGTCCTAAACATGTTTAACAATTATTCAAGCTCCTTTTTGTGACACCCCTTACCCAGTCCGATCATCGACTAATCGCCAAACACGACTAAAGTGTGTGCACATGACATGCTATCTGAATTCATTATAATTAACCTTCATCTAAAAACATTTGTCTATGCACACTTAAACACCAAAAATGTGAGTTTTCAAAAATCTTTTCAAAAATCGAGTTACATATTCCAATTTGAGAATCCTTGTGCTAAAATTTCAATAGCATAATGGTTATACCGGGCACTATCCCAAAATTTGAATAGTGACCTATATTAAGAAGAACACTTTTAAAAAGTTTCTCAATCAACTTCCCAACTTCGTGATCCTTCTGATCACTCTAATCGACCCACAACATCAACAAAGTCTCAACCTTAGGAAGAGACATCAAATAAGCATAAAATAGTTAAAATATTTAAAATAGGGTTACAAACCGTATACAAATCTTAAATTACAAAATACAATTATTTAGGCCCAAGACTAATTACATCCATCCTAAAAGTGCCTTTCAATGTCTATACATCTCATAATCTAGTTACGTACATCAAAAAGTACCAAAATATTGGCCTTCTTTTTCACGTCTGGATGTCTCAAGGCTTAGGCTCAGTCGTCTTTCCAACCTACGCATTACAAACAAAATGATGCACTAAGCATTTCACTTAGTGGTGAAATCGAAGTAAATCATGCATTATGCTGCATCATTGATAAATATAACTATTATTTGTATTTCTAACCATATGCATAATTCATAATGTGTAAAGTGCTACACAACCATATACGAGTTAAGCATTGCATGAAAATCATATAATTCGTATATAATCATGGATAATGCACTTCATGTGCCAATTTGGTATTTATAAGCATAAAAATAAAGTTCATTATTAAGCATTTCCAAATGTCATTTTTATCTACCCATATGACCAAAACACATGTTCTATGGATAATGGGGTTGGACAGTTAATACGACCTCTATGAACTGGAAGGTCTATCTACCAACATGGATCTGAAGATCAAGTATAACATGATGGCCATCATGACCATTTATGAACCTGAAGTTCATCTACCAGTGTGGATTCGAAGATCAAACATATATGGGCCTTTGGATTAACTAAAAGTGGATCCATAGACCAAAACATCAAATAGCACTGTAGTGCCTTAGCAGTTGCTACTATACCCCTAGTTGACCAGTCAACCTATCATCTAGGTTGTTAAGCATATGGGCCATTAAACATGTTTGCTTTTTTAGTTCCACCAACTTAAGTAGCTTAAAAATAACTTTTACTTGTGGTAAGGCCAATAATTGACCATACTGGGGAAACTTAGCGTACTTACGATATTAGTTATGATCATAAACATTATATTAATACAATGCTATATTCACATGTCTACATTTACAAACATATAACCATACATGCTTAAATTATCATTTCCAACTCATTTTAACCATCTCTTAATCATTATCTAGAAATTGACCATAAACGACCATTTATGCTTAACCTAAAGCATTTTTACATTGAGTGTGGTCCATTGTGTCATTTTTGACCATTAAACTCATTTCATGGATAAATTCCACATCTTTACATCATACACCATAAAAGCATGGTTATAAAACCCAAATCTTGTACATGATAGCATATAACCACATACATATATACATTATGTGCATTCATACATAATAATGCCATTTAAGCAACATAATCACCATTATGTAAATAATGTGTCAACTACCATATTTAACATCTCTTCTAGGTGTATTATGACATACCACACACACTCACATATCCAATAAGGTCATTCGGCCATAATGCTCCCACATATTAAAAAGACACATTTTTCCTCATTTCAATACAACATAGCCATCATTCTAACTAAAACTATCATTTTTCATATTGTAAATATAAATTAAACAAGCACACTGTAACACCCCTTTCCCAATTATACAAGAAATTAGGCAAAAGACATTACTTCCTAGAGTTCACCCATCCTAGGATTTCCCTAGGTAGCTTTCGTTTAACTTTTACTAAATTATCATTTATTCAATTTTAGTAGAACCACTGAGCTACTTCATATGTATTCATCATATTACACTTATTTGCTAAGCTGTTCTACAAATTTTTTAGTTAGAGCTATCGTCTGTACTATAATTCCTTTCTTGTCTACTATTTTCTAGTATTTCAACTATATGTATGTAATTCTACCCCTATAACCCACAGTAGCATGCATGACTGCCTTTTTCTACCATTCACATATCATGTTGAAAATAAAATCTTGCTTGGACAACCTTTAGCTACACTGCTTCATCATTTTACACTGCTGGTTAGGCTTACAACCTATGCATTAGACAATCGATATGCTGAGTATACACTTAGTGGTGAATTTAGAGAAACATGCATTGTACCATCGTAGCATGCAACACATACACAGGCATGCACTTACCATACAATTTATAATAACACCAGTTCTCTATCATATCCTACATAGAATGTCTTTTGTAGATTTACATAAATGTCTTCATTAAGATCATACATAACATTTTCAGTAGTAAACTCAGTTAAGCATCCATACTCATGAACCACATTGGGTACGACTGTGACAAATGAGCCATCTATTATTTCTTTCTTATTAGTTTCTTCTTATTTTTCTGTCATCCATTTATCTATCACTTGAATTTTTCTTGTTGAGTGATTCAGTTAGTTATTATGATCGCTATTTAATTAACTTTATTTTCACAATCCTTTCTTCATGTCAGGTAATTCATTTATCATTATTATTTATTACATTTTAATCCTTTCTGTACTCTAGTAAATTTCCATCTTCCTTAAATTTTGAAATTCAACTTGTATAATACCCGTAGTCTTATTTACATTTGGCTTAATTAAATATTTACCATGTGACTTTGTTTATGTTTCATAAAGTCCTTTTCCTTATAACTTATCCTATTTTTACTTGCTCAGAGGCCTCTGGTTACATTATAGTAACTTATTTAGATTTCAATCTTTAAGTTTCCTTGGCGTATCCTCACTTAAAATTTTATTGGTTATTTATAATCTCAGTATTTTATGCTCAAACATTGTTTATCCTCAGCCTGTTACCTATCATGTAACAATAACTAGTAATATTATTCTATTGTTTTATTAATTCTAGAATTATTCATAATATATTTCACATCCCATCCTCGAGAGACAACTCCTGAATCACTGGATAGTAGGAAACATAGTGTGCGGTGGTCCACATTTTAGACCCTGATGGTTGCACCCGCCTAGTGCAATGGTCCCATCGAGGAACTACCGTGGCTGTACCCATATAGTGTAGTGGCCTATCTTAAGACCTCGGTAGTTGCACCTACCCTACATAGTGTAGTGGTCCACATCTTAGACTGCTATGGCTGCACCTATATAGTGCAGTGGTCTATGTTAAGACTTTAGTGACTGCACCTGCCTAGTGTAGTGGTTCCATCTCGGAACCACCGTGGCTGCACCCACATAGTGTAGTGGCCAATATCATAACCTCGGTGGCTGCACCCACCATCATAATTATTAAGTAATAACCCCGAAGGCATAATATCTCTAGTAGTTGCTAATCCCTAGTTGACTGGTCAACCTATCCAGTAGGCATCTAACTAACATGAGCCAAAATCTATATCATTTCAACTTTACAATCATTTCTCATTCTTCTCTTTATTTGAATATCCTCTATAAGAACATCATCCTTATATTGTCAATCCTTTATTTAATGCTTTAACAATTACCTGATGTATTTCTAATTTAACTGGTCTCCTATGTTCAGATTTCTTATTTCATTTTCTTTATTAGTGTCACTTACTTCGCATTTCTTCACTTCTCAATTTTGTTTCTCTTCATTTCTTATGTACATGTGTGTGTATTTTGCTTTAATATCATCTGTCTCATAATTCGTTATCTTTTAACAAATTTATCACTTCTATGTCCAGTATTTCACTTTTTACACTTAGGATCTTGGTTGTATTTTATTGATCATTATACTCAATTTATGTCTCAGTATATTACGATTATCACCTTTGTAATGATTATGTCATACAAATATTTCTATTTCATGGTCATTTATACTTTAATCTCTATTCATAAATTACACAAAATATTCATCTGTTTAATCAGTCCATTCTAACTATTCATAAGTTAGATGTTAGCGGTGTATTTGTCCTGCCTCATAATTCTATACTTTAATACCCTTAAAATTTAATCTTTTATTCTTAACTTTATTTTTAATTTCAACCAACTTATTATTTTTATTCCATTACCAGTCATTCATTTTGATTATTTCCATGTCACTAAGACGCAGTTATAGGCCAATTTCATTTGACTATTTTTACGAGATAGTTACAGGTTGCTTTTATTTTGCTAGATAGTTATGGGTCTTTTTACATAAATGTTACTGTTCATTTAGTCATTTTTCATTCCTTTCTTAGTGTTATGCCACTATACTTTATGCTAGTCCATACCATCAAACATCACCCTTTAATACCCTACCTAAACATCATATCTAACATAAATTTTCAAGTTATACATATCTTCTAAAATACTTAAACTTAAACTTAATATTATATATTATATCTACTTCTCACCATATCTTTACATACCAACTTTCCCCCATATTTTACTTATACCATACCTTATAATTATCATATTTTATTCCATAACCATGTATATATTTTCACATTCCATGTCACCTTCATATTACACATCTCATTATCCTTATAATATCCCATGTACACATGCCATGCACACATGCACATGCCTTGACATACATGTCATGCATTTGGCCATACCTCTATCACATGCACACACATACTATTCACATCCAAAACACATCTAAATCATAATTTCCACATCCAATTCATATTTAGCATGCATAACACTTCAAAACCATTTTGCACACATACCCAAATCTAACTTCTATACACACACACATACCTCAAACTCTAATTTCTCTAAAGTATAATGCAAATTTCAACTAAATTCGCTTACAGTGGTCTCCAAGTCATATTAAAGCCACTCCAAAACTATTGATTTCCTCTTCTTCCATCATCCTTCACCATTTTCCTACATACCATATTAGGGTTCCAACTTTAAAAATTTCTACAAAATTTTGCATAACTCCAATTTAAAATCTCTCTTCACATATAACATTTACACCTCAAATATTCTCTAAGAAAAATTATAAACCTTAAAAAGAATCACTTATGCACCAAAAGTAACTATTCACTCCATCCTTAAAACTTTAATTTTGAGCAACGTTTCTAAGTTTCATCACTTGGAACATGCTTAAGGGATCATCAAGGCTAAGTCTCATATAAATTTTTTAGAGCTTTGTTGTGTATAAAGAGAGAAAGATGAAGAAAAGTAGAGAGGGGGAAGCATGAAGAGTGGCATCGGATTTCTCTTGTTCTTAGGGAGGAGGTGGCTTTCTTTCACTCTCATACACACACATGTATTAGAAAGGTGTATGGCCCTAATTGTGCCACTTGTTGATAAGATGACCATGATTAATTCTATTTCCCTTTAAACTTCAAAAAATTTTAATAATTTTTCTATACCTCTAAAAATCATGATTCTAGTGCCAAAAATTCTCAATAATGCCCATTAAGGGCTTTATAAAATTTCATGCCTAAATTCCTTCAAAAATTAGGGTTACTATTCACTCGTGTAAATAAAAAATTTTGAATAATTATCAAACGACCTTAGAATATTAAAATTCCTTCACCAATAGACTCATTGGAATTTTTAAGCTTCAGGGTGTGCTATTTTTAGTTCTATTTGGGCACTTCCTAGAGCTGTCCTGAAATAACCTCAACTAAAGTCACTATTCACTAGTTCTCAACCTGAAACAATTTATTGGTTCTGCTAAAATTTTTAATTCACTTGTTTTTATCATTTTTGGTTAGTCAAAGTTGTTTGACCAATACCCCCTTTTGGCTCCTATATAGTCCTTCAGTGTTCTAAAAGACACTGTCCAAAGCTCAGGAGTACTATTTACAGAATGATGATTTTTCGGGTGTTACACATAAAATTTTAAGTCCATTAAAGCTATTTAGCCACCATGCTTCCAACACTCCATTCATAATCAATTTGTATATTTAGATACATACGACCATTTTCCTACATCAAGCTAACATGCTCATGGAATTCACTTATGCAAATAAATAAATACATCAATGTGGCAATACATGGACCATTCGGCCAATAGACTATTCTCACATTCCATATCAATGCCATCAATTCTTATACATTATACACATTGCACACATCATTCATGTATCATATGAACCCATTTCAATTAACAATTACATAATTAAAGCTACTTTAATGCATTTATTACATACAATAAATAGGATGGAAAAATCATGAAATAAATCGATTTCACATACCAAAATGATAGCAATGCAACCTCGAAGATCGCTCACACCTTCGTTTTCCCTTTATCCTGTGTTTTGTCTGTTTTCTCAATTGCCCATTAAAGATTCAATTTTCAAAAATTCGTAATAAATCAAAGAAAGAATAAAATGACAAAACAAAAGCATAAATACACTCTTGGGCACCTATAAAACATAGGAAAAATGTTGGGTTTTGAAAATTCTTACCTAAATTGAAAATAATTACTATTCACCCTAACTAAAATTGAGCTAAAACCTTTAGTTTCTTGCAATTTTCTCAACTTTCTCAAGCTTTAAAGGTCATGAAGGCTCCTGAGATTGGCTCAATTGAAGAATTTAAAGCTTAATTGAATGACTTGAAGAAGAAAAATAGAGGAGAGGGAGAGGAGGAGCCATTCTCTCATATAAGGGAGAAGGAGGAAATGAGCTTTGACCATTTTGGGCAAAATTTGACTCTATTTAGATTTTCTCAAAATTTTAATTATTTTACCCATTTTTCTCATCTTTCTCTTTTATTATTCCTCCTATTTAAAGCTCTATTTATCTTTCATTAACCATTAAAAAATTTAATTAATTATGGCCTCACAATTCTCTAAAATTTGATGCTCGAAAAATGTGAAAAATCGAATTATTATAGCATTTTTATGTTACCCGATATTTAGCTAAAATACTTTCTGACCTCTAAAAATTCCAATTCTAATGCCAACAGGCTAGTTAGAATTTTTGAGTATTAGGTCTTATAAGTCCCGTAATTTTTTGAGGAACTTTTAAATTATTTTATAGTTCAGCCTTGCCTTGTTAATATTCATAAGATATTGCCATAAAAACTTTCTTAGCATTTTTAACCAATCAATTAACTTTCGACTGATGTCAAACTTTGCCCAAAATTATTTTATGATTAATACTTTTATTCGATAGCTTCAGTGCATTTTGGGTCTTAGAAACACTATTTATCTCGAGAAAGTACTATTCATAAAATGTTGAGATTTTCAGGTCATTATAGTCTTATTCGATTGGAGCATATTGAGTACCTGAAAATACCCAACACTTTGCCATCCCTAGGCTAAAATATTTTATACCCTTGATTTTTCTATAATGATTTTATAAATAAATAGGGAGGTTTTTCAAAAATGTTTTTTACACTATAACGACAAGTTTTCAAAGCTATATAAAGGCTTACTTTTAAAATGTGAAAAACAAAGAAATCAAAAGAAGAGATAAGACTTTTCTTTGTTAAGCTTTAATCGAATATAAAACTTTTTTTTCATTGCCTTTCATACCTTAATCACATTTCTCAAATAAGATTATAGTTTGAGTTATAATATTTGTTTGTGAGGATATTTTACATCTTGATATTATGAGATTATGAAATTGGGATTAAGTTCGTTAGAGACCTAAAGAAAAGATACTAGCAAGTGTTTGTGAACTTTTAACTCGGGAAAAGGTTAAGTATTTATAAACTTTTACTTGGAAAAAAAAAGACTTAGATAGAATGATGTATAGACTTACATTTGGCTTTAACTCTTGCTCGTAAAAGAGTCAATGAGAGGAGAGAAACTTTTGAGATGTTGTTGTCTTAAAGAGAGGATACAGGCACATTCACCAAACCTCTATAAATTATTGTGTTCAATTTCTATATCTTTTACTCTCATTACTTTACATGTTATAGAAACCTATGTGATCTAATTGGTATATTTGATCTACCCATGATATCTAATATATTTGTGATATTGGTTTGTTGTTTGTTATTTAGCTTAAACAAGTTTTAATAAAGTGTTTTTATAATTGTTTTATTTGTGATAAACACTTTATATTGGCTTAATTAATTTTATCTATTTGATACAATCAAATTATCTGCGAACTCTATTTAATAGCTTTATTCTATACTTGACATTTTAATCAATTTCTTTATATTTTGATTAAGTATTCCATTCATGGAAGAAAATTGATATTGCATCTCAACTTGTAAAGGTTAATTATCGATTTGCTCATCATATAATAATAATAAAAAAGGATAATAATTTGATTTTGTATTCAGTATTTTATTTAAATCATTGTTTTTAAAATTTAATTCACTCATTTCTAAGTATTTTAGGATAGACTTTTAAAATTTTTATTTTTATTTTTTTATGAATACATGAGTTCTAAAAAAACACAAGGGCAAAAGGCACTTTTAGGCTCTTTAATTTTTTGAATTTTATCTATTAAGTTCTTATATTTCTATTTTATTATATAAGGTTTTTGAATTTTTGTCAACGGTCAGAATAAGCTTCATTGTGAACTTTAAAATTTTATAATTTGTATAATAGCCTTAAAAGTACGTGAAAATTATTAAATATTGTCCTTTTATAGTAAAACAAATCTTGAAAAATTCAAGAACCTAATAGCCTTTGAGAGTTAAAATAATAATAGTCTTTCAAACTTGACTCTTATAAGAAATAAGGAAGAAGTGAATACACTCCTAAAATAATATAATAATAATAAGTTTTGAGAAGTTCACTAAAGGTTTAAAAGCTTTGGCAAATGATGTTGAAAATTGGTGAATGAAAGACTCAACGTGGTAGAGAAACAACAAATGCTAAAAAAACTTGAGGTATTTAAAAAAAAGACCAAGGAAAAATAATTGAAAAATTGAAAAAAAATAGGCCCTAACCTTCTAGATCCTAAAATTAAAGCAACTAATATAAATAATTTTAATTTAGCTTAATACATTTAGAAAATATTTAGGTTTCATAGAAGAGGATCCAATCTATATAGATGATATAACCTTCAAAAATTAATTGTTGCAGAAAAGGTTTAATACAAAACTAACTATCATTATAGAGTGACAGAAGAATTTATACATAAGACTTATTGGTTACCGTGAACTCATATACAGTGGAAATTAAAGATCCATAGAACCTTAGCAAGGGTTGGAACATCCAAAAACCAAAAACAAAAATTTTATAACAATTAGAGTTAAAGAATTTACCAAAATTCTTCGTGTGATTCCTATTAGCAGCTTTTTACCTTATCGGGTTGTTGTAAACGATAATAATCTAGAATGGAACACCTCCAAAGTATCTACACTAGTCGTATAATTAATTTAAAATTTCTAATAGGTTTATAGATTAATTTTGCTTCAATGTGCTAGTAAAAAGCACAATTAGAGGAAGAAAAAGAGAGGAGAGGCCAAAAATTCAAGAAAAGAATTGTCCTTATGGGTGGCATCTACCTTCGAAGAGCTTTTATACTCTCTTAATCCTTATCTAGGTCTAATTATTCAACCTTTAAAACTCCTAAAAGGCTGAATAAAATTAATTTTTTAATTAACTAATTAAAAGACCTAATTCATACCCAGTTACTTAAAGCATTTAATTAATCAAATTAGAGTTTTATGCTTACTTCTTGGGCTCCAAGCCTAATAAGCCTTATCCCTTTATTTCCTCCAGCTTAATGACATCTAACCTCATTAAATACTCTATTTTTACTCCATTAATTTGTTTTTATAGGTGTGTTATCCTATGGACTTCCAAAGTACATTGGCAGTATAGTAGTGAATCGGAGTTTGAGTTGAACTAAGACTCTGTGATTTATCTCAATACATCATTAGTAATCTTTCATTCATAAATTTATTATTATACAAGTCATCAGAGGCATTTAGCCATGTATGATGTATAATTCCCTGAGACAATTGGCAAATTTAATTATGTTAATTATTTTAATAATGGCATAATTAGAATTTTGCTAATTGTTAAAAGATCAAAGTGCATGTGTTAGAGGATTAAAAGTGCATTTTTAATAGCCTTTTTTGAGTATTATTACTTTTTTAAATTATGAGCCATTGGATGAAGGCTAAGATTTGATCCTAGCCACCCACTCAAGGCATACAAAAGGGGGATTAATTGAGATTTGAGTAGTAAATGAATTGGGGAAAATCAGATTGAAATTCTCTCTTATCCTTTCTAAATTTTCTACTCAAACTCAAATGATTCTTTAAAGGTTTTCTCATTCTCCTTCTATAGTTTTGAAAGTGAGTGATTCTAAGTCTTAATCATGTATTTCTCTTTATTTTTAATCTAATTTTGATTTGAGTTTTGTTGGTTTTATATTTGGTTGCTAGATTTTTTGGATTCAAGATGAAAGAGCTGAATCATTAAGGCTTAAGGCCAAGGGAAAAGCTATTGTTAAAACTAAAAATTATTTATCTATAATTTTTAAGGATCTTTGGTATGTTCATAAACTTAAACCATGATTATCTAGTTATTTTTGAGTGATTTGTGCCGTTTATTGATAAGTTTTTGCATGATTTGTTAAAAATGTGTTCTACTATAATCTATGGATTTATGATCCAAATCTAAGTTTCTTTGATTGGTTTTGCTGTGTTTTTGAAAAGGGAAGTACCCTAAAATGTGGGTGTTTTGATTATGGATTGATTGGATATGATTTGAAGAAGTTTTAGACTAAAATCTATGGAGTTCATTTGGGAAAATGCTAATTTTTGTTGTTAGTCTCGGCCATTTGGTGGGACTCACAACCGTGACCCAGTAAAGACTCATAGCTATGACCTTACCTAGATATAAAATGTACATCTTGAAATGAGGGACTTACGGCCGTGACCATTTATGGCCCACGGTTGTGAGGTCATTAGAGTCAAGAATTTTTTTCTTGTTTTTAAGTTATTTTTCAATGGTTTGTGATTCAAATCAATTTCAATCTTTTCTAAATTATTTTAACAATTTTTATATTAATTTCTAATTGATTTTAACCTTATTTTATAGAGATTTGATATTAAAAGGAATTATTTCATGATTTTTACACATTATGATTAATTGGTTAATTATTTGTTAAAATTGATTTAATTGGAGTTTTAAGCTTCTTAATTAGGACCTTGTGAGTCCAAATGATTCTATAAATTTTGTTAAATCCTTGAGGATATGATTTGAGGACTTGTTCCCTAAGTACCATGATTATGTTACCTTGTTTGGATGAGAAATATGAAATAAATATTATGTGATATTGTCTAAAAATAGTAAATGCATTGTAATGGTTATATTTAATATAAAAATTGTAAATACATTATAATTGTTATATTCAATGCTTTATTGGAATTGATGAATTTGTATACTTTTGAAATTAGAGTGATAATCTCAAATGATATGGCATATGTGGTGTGCTATGATATGTATATGCTTGAGACATAGGCTTATGATTAGCATGAACATAATTGCAACCCACATGTGAGATTATTATGACATGCCTTTGAGTATGATTGGGCTATGAGTTATATACACCATCAATGTGATTTGTAAATGACAGTGAATTGAACAAGTATAAGTATATATGATCTTTGTGCAACTTGATTATATATATATATATATATATATATATATA
>CANXYI011640384.1:0-13466 GCA_948208565.1 Hura crepitans
TATGGTGGGTCTTTAATGTACTTACTTCCTAAGTAAGCATCCACATGTTAACTCCAAGTATCTCTATGCTTATAGCTTGTGAGAACTACTGCTTGATCTAATCAAGAAGTATAACATGTGCTGATATATTCACATTAACAATGTCCCATCTTGTTAATACTATGCTCAAAGATATTTAGGTATATCACATTTGCATGCAATAAGAATCTCACATCATGAACACTTCATGATTTCCTCTGAATTGTGATTTTATACCAAGGACTTTATAACATGGTTTAGGACATTGCAAACAATTATAAGTAATATATAAAAGTACCATGATATAAAAGAGAAATGCCTTACAATATAAATTCACAAGGTTTGAATATATGAATGTAACCTTTTTACATAAGCTCTAAGGCATATTTCTAACATGTTTAAGTCACAAAAGTATAAATGACCTATATGTCTGTGTTTATGATATAACTAGCTAATGAGTAATAAATTAAGGAGTAAATTCTATAATGGGATGCAAACTAAATGCATGTTAAATTGACATAGTGTATTCAAATACTAGTATAGTTGTATACAGGAATCGCATGATAGTTAATTAGAAGTTTTCTTATGTAAGGAAACAATAACTAAAGTGTAAATAAGTTGTGAATGATAATGTACCAATCACAAGGACATGTTATATATCGTTTGTGACAAAATTCTTTTGCTTAGACACACATAAACCACTTGAAATTAAAGTATTTTATGTATGTGTTAAATATTTGTGCTATGAATGTAAACTATGATAATACATGTATAGGCATGTTATTATTGGATACACCACTAAGCTTCAAAGCTTAGTGCATTGCTTGTTTGTGATGTATAGGACATTGTGGTAAATGTTTGAGGGCATTATCAGTGACAGAAGATCATGGTCTTTGGAGGGAGCAGCTTTTGTAGTTATTTGTAATTCTTACAAGGTTTCATGTAAAGTTTTAAGTAAGGACTCATATGCATTAGTTAAGGGCTATGGGCCAGAGATATGTTTGTAAAGGATTGTAAGAGTAATAATATTATATATATTTTGTAGATGGATGCATGCTTATTGTGTTTGAGTATAGAGTATGGTTAAGATAATTGATATGTATATGTGTGGTAGTATGGATGGCATATGTTTGATTGGGTTGGTTGATATAGTTGTTTTACGTTTTAGGCCATATGGATGATATTTGTTGGGATGTGATGCTGAGATTTGATGAATATGAGTATGGAATTTGTGGATATGTTGTTGTATGAGAATTTATGAATCTTATAAGTGTCTTTATCTGCATGTTACTATTCACGGTGGGAATTGTGTCATCGATACAGTTATTATGCTGTCGGATTTTTGACACAATAATTATTGAATAGTTAAACCTATTTAAGTGGTTTTTGTGAAGTTGCATTTAAAGGGTTTAATCATGCATGTAAAAGCTTTTAAGTCATAAAAGTTTTTAAGTAAACGGATAATAGGAAGATGGATTTTGATTGCATGCCGTCTCTCATTTGGATCCGTAAACAGACCCAATAAGAGGTGTCACAAAATAAATTTGAAAAATTTTAAATGAACTTATAACAAGTAGGAATATTAAATCTTTTTATCCATAACAAATTCGAATTTAGATTACTAAATATTCACGGCTTAAATGCATTTATAACAATAATTACTAATTAATTAAAAATAATATTTATTACAGTTATATTATATAAAAAATTCAATTTATAAATTATAATCTAGGATATGGTGTATATGTATGAATTATGCGATATAATAAATTAACAAAAATTTTCATTAATAAATTAACAAAAATTTTCATTAATATATACACACATAATTAATATTTATTAGTAGTAGTAAAAGTGCATGTGTATTATATATATTTAATATTTTTAATTAAATTAGCATATATCATGTTTAATTCTTCATTTTTTATAAGTACTTTTTCTTTGTTATATCAATTTAAATGTCTCTTAATAATATAATATAATATATAATTATTTATAAAAAAATTTTGATAAATAAGCTTCAACATTCAATAATCTTTGTATTTTTGCCTTATTTATTAATTTATATATAAAATTATTAATTTAAAATAAAAATTTAAATATTTTATTCAATTAATTTAATAAGATAAATAGATAAATATATAAGAATTTAAATATCATATTCAATAAATTTAATAATCTAAATAGACAAACATTCAATTTAATAATAAATCTTATAAAATATACTATTTAAAAATATATTTAATTTATTAACACATTTTTCTATTTAGTAAAATTTTTATTTAGCATCATAATTTCTTATTTAATAATATATATTTAAATTTAGTAAAATTTTCATTTTAAATAAAATTTTTAATAAAAATTAAATATAAGGGCAATAATATTGTAGTCTAAAAGAGTTCATCCCAGTAGTATAAGTAATTAAATTTTATAGAATTATGGTAATTAAATTTAAAATAAGTATGGATATTTTTCTTGTCTTAGACTGAGTTTGATTATTTCCAAATTTAATCTTTTTTTTTTGATACTCTACTATATGGTATTCTGTTTGATAATCATTCCAATTGGTTAATACAAGAGGCGGGCTTATATGGACGATTTTCAAAATTGGGCGCAAGCTTGGGCTAATCTTGGAAATTGGGCCTGTTATTTCGTCCCATCTTGGTCCACTGTGTATCGGATTATGGAGTTGACTCTGCAGATATGGAGTTGCGGTTCAAACTTTAGCCCCAGTGAGAGCGGGCTTTTCCATTATTATTTTCCTCCTTAATAATTCAAAAATGACTTATATTGCTACTAAATCTTGCATAGTCTAAATCTATTTATGATGTTACACACACACAAGTACCAATTGGAGATTAAAAAAAAATTTCTTTAATTAAATATTCTTATATTTTAAAATTTTAATATATTTTAAAGAAATTAATAATTAAAATAAGTATAAATAAAAAAATTAGGCTAATTAAACTAATTTGGAGTGTTTATTTCATTTGCTTACCTCTATAAATGTTTCATTATCATTTATAAAGTTTTTTTAATAGTTATACAAAATTTAACAAACATGATATCTTGAGTATACCAAATTTACTAAATAACTTGTGACAAAAATAAGAACCCAAGTCTAATGTTCGATAGCATTAAAATTTAATATTTAATTTTTTAAAATTTTTTTTTGTCTTTCATAATTTTTGGTTTTATCCGTTGTTTTATACTCTCTTAAATTATTATAAAATTGTTCCCCAAATTGCAAAAGACATGTATGATAAGTATTTTTTCCACAACTTATCAATTATTTGGATTATATATAATATATATAATTTGTTTAGTACACACATTATTAATTTATAATTATAGACTATATTATATAGTTACTTATTAATAGTTATAAATTACTTATAATTGTATTTGCTTATTTAAAATTACTTATAAATTATAATTAAACAATTTAATTTGAAAAGTTTATTGGTTTCTGGAAATCTGGAACTAAGTGAATGGAAAATATACTTATACATTGATTTTTTTGGATGATACTAAATGTATATATTAATTTTGTATAAATTAAATGTAAAATATTTAACTTAACCCACTATAAATATAATATAAACTTGATAAGTTTAAAACTTCTATTCTATTTCCCAACAGATGGATTACCATATCTATTGGCCGCCGGACTCCTTATTTACTTTAATTCTTGCCATAAAAAAAAAAAAAATCCTTATGCCGTAAACAACTAATCCCCAATTCCTTCCACTCACTTTGCTTCCTTCCTAAAACCCTAACACCTTTGCTGGTTCTAATTCTTTCCTTTTTAAAAAAAAAAATATATTTTCTTACTTTTCTACATCAATTGAACTCCCTAAAATCTAAATCCTCTTCTCAAAATGAATTCCTATAACGGAAAAAATGCAAAAAAAAAAAAAATTATATTGTTCTTGTTGGAAAAAGCTTGACTTATAAAAAAATAAATACTTGATGTGCATTGTTCATATCCTACATGTTATTAAAGTTTTATTTATTTATTTATTTTATATGGGCCAAGAAATATTAAAAAATGTCTCATCAGAGCATTGATTTGTCTTCCATTTTACAGTATTGACTGGAATTAATAGAAGTGATTTAAACATGTTCAGTCTAGATACTGCTAACAATTAGTTTCTAGATGAATACTACATACACGTCTCCCTTCATCCAATTAGATGAAGATACTGTTTAATATATTTCTGCATTGAGAAGGGAAGTTTACCGTGATTTGTAATGTTTACTACTTTCAAAATCGTCATATAAATAACGTACCTTTGCTTGTGGTGTCAAAAAAATATTCAAGGCAAAAATTTTGTTATAATAACTGACGTTTTTTATTCGTATTTGATTTCTTTTTTATTCCTATAATATCATTAAATTTTTTTTAATTTCTTTACAGTGAAAAGTGAAAATTCGAATTCAAAATCATCTAATATGAATCAGTATTTACTGCAATGTTCACGTATTTTTTATTTTTTAAGATATCTTTAAAAAAGAATAAATAATTATTACCTAAGCTTTCAAAAAAAGTAATGTGAACAACTAGCCTGCTTGTCTCCATTATTTTGTCTTATTTTATATTATGAACGGAACAGAGCAATGAACTAAAAAAAGAAGTGAGAGAGAACTTAATCGATACATATGGTAACATGATAATTGCTAATATTCTAGTTCGTTAAACTAGTGCCATCGTCTTGATTACTTTGACTTATTTTTTATATTATGAATAAACCATCTTTTTTTCAAAAAAAAAAAAAAAATATAACCAATTCAATTGCTTATATTGTTATTAAAAGGAATTAATAAAATTGAGTTAAATAGCACCGCACTATAGCTATCTAATTGCTGGTATTTTATTTCTTTGAATTAGTGTCATTTCGTCTCGTTTAATTTAACTTAATTTTTATTATGAACAAATAAAAACTTAATTGAATTATATGATATGGCATCCGTAATTAGCTAATTGCTAATGTTTTAGTTCATTAAACTAGTGTCATTTTTTTTTACTATGACTTGCTTTTATATTATCAACATATCAAAATTTATTTTACCTATACTGATCTTCTTGATTATTTTATGTTTCAAATAATAATTATAAAGTTAAAAGTATAACCATAATAAAATTATGATCATGAAAATATATATTTGCCAAATTATAATCATAACAATCATATATTAGAACACAATGTATAAACTGAACCTTTCAACGTGCTATGTAATCAGTCAAAAATAAAGTCAATGATATTTCTTCAGGATGTAAACCGTCAGCAACAAGAAGTTGCTGTTAACTATAAACATGAACAGCTGGCAAGTAGTTTAGAGCATGTTCAATGGGATTTCTATTTCGGAGTCTCAAATTGCACCTTAATGGAATCTATTTAATGCCACATCACAAAATTTAGGAATCTTAAAAATGTGGGACTCACTCCTCTAATGATGAGTCCCATTTTGAGTCCCACTTGTGGTCCGACAAATTAAAAAATATAATATTTTTATTTTTCATTATGTTTACACATTAATCCACAATTGGTTTAATGCGTTAATAGAATTTTCTTATGTCTCCTCTTTAAATCCATTTACACTAAAAAATAATAAATCTTTAGTGAATTAATATTAAATAATTTGTAATGGCTAAATTTTTGCACATTAATCCGCAATTGGATTAAAGCATTAATAAAAATTTTATATAAACTCTTCTACTATAAATCCTTTTAAATTAACAGACAACATTAACTTATGACTTAACATTATAAAGCTAAGCAGGTTAAGACTATAATATGAATTTTTTATTAAATTCTCCTTTTTAAATATGTTTATATTAAAAAATAATAAATTTACTGCTAGGTTAACTTTAAATAATTTGTAACGGCTAATTTTTTGCACATTAACCCGTAATCGGATTAATGCATTAATAGAAATTTTACATAAACTCTTCTACTGTAAATCCATTTAAGCTAAAAATAACATTAATTTATGACTTAATATTATAAAACTATACAAATTATTTTGCACAATAACCCGCAAGGGGGTTAAGGCTATAATCTAAATTTTTTATTAAATTCTCCTCTTTAAATCCATTTACACAAAAAAATAATAAATCTATTAGTGGATTAACTTTAAACAATTTGTAACGGCTATTTTTTGTACATTAACCCAAAATCGGATTAATGTATTAATATAAATTTTACATGAACTCCTCCCCTCTAAACCCGTTTAACATAAGATATAATTAATCTATTGGTTAACATTAAAAAGCTATGCTTATTGTTTTATACAATAACCTGCAATTGGGGTAAGGTATTAATAGATAAAATTTTGATTTATAGAAAATTAGAGATTTGAGTTGATTATTTATAGGTAAAATTATTTAAAAAAATAAAAAATGCAAAGTATAATTTTGTAAATAAAAAAATTAAAATTTAATCAATTTTTTTTCCCAACATCTAATTTAGCTGTTGGTGTATTTTTCCCTTTATTTTTAAAGTAAAAAAAATATAAAAAACTATTAAAAAAATTTTAATGGATTGTATATGATTTTTTTCAAAAAAATTATGGATTGCCACATGGCAACTGTTTAGGTAAGTCCTTTTAAAGAGGGATCAGTCCCTCTTCAAAGGGATGCAACAATGGTAAAAAAATTAGCCCAGCTCACTTATGAAAAAAGGGAATCGGGCATCAATTTTTTTACCCCATTAATCATACTCTTAGTACAATAGCAGCTGGTTGGCCTTTATTATTTATTAGTTAATTCCTTGTAACTAATTCAGTTAGCTACTCTTTTCCTATGTAAACATACAAATATTTCTATTCAATACAATTTGAGAGATTCATTTTCATCATTTTGGTTACTTTAACATGTTATCAAAGCCTTTCATTCTCTCTTAATTTCCTTTGTAAGTGTTGTTTTTCTCTCTTATTTTCTCAGCTTTTCTCTACATCCAAACAATTTTTTTTATTCTTTGTGTTCTTCTGCCTAATCATTTGACATGGTTGATTCCGCCACCTCTCACAACTCAATCTATGGTCATAGATCTAAAGATTCACCATCAAATCCTTACTTTCTTCATCCTAGTGAGAATCCCTCACTAGTTCTAGTCTCTCTTGTTCTCACTGGCTCTTCCAATTATTACTTGTGAGATAGAGCTATACGAGTGGCACTGTTATCTAAAAACAAATATGTGTTTGTTAATGGTTCAATCTCAGCACCAACAAAATCTGATCTAATTTCTTTTGACTGGCAAAGATGCAATACTACAATATCTTCTTGGATCCTTTGATCCTTATCTCCTTCTATTTCTCAAAGTGTAATCTCCTTGAATAATGCTATTGATATTTGGCAAAATCTCAAAGATTGCATCTCTCAAGGTGATTTTTTTTGTATTGCATAGCTTCATAAGGAAATCTATACTTTATGTTAAAGAGACATGTTAGTAGCAGACTATTATACTGAATTGCAAACTTTGTGGGATGAATATGTGAATTTCAGGCCTATACCTTCCTGTACTTGCAGTGTGTCATGGTCTTATAGACTTATCAACATTTTTTGGCAATATTAAGAATCTGATTATGTTATCGGATTTCTCAAAGGCCTGAATGAGAATTTTTTCATCATGCATTCACAAATTCTATTGATTAATCCTCTACCTCCTATTACAAAAGTGTATTGCATGGTCACATAGCAGGAAAGGCAAATTTCTTTACTAATTGTTTCTCAATCTCCAACTGAACACACCACTTGTCACACATAAGGCCAATCCCATTCTTCTATAAATAATAATGTTCAATCCTCTAAGAGAATCTCTAGATATTAACGGCCCAAATGTTCTTACTGCGGTATCCTTGGACACGTAGTAGATAAATGCTACTGAAAACATGGTTTCCCCTAAGGCTATACTAAAAACAAGAACAATAAGCATAATAACAATCTGTCTACTAATAATTGTGTTGATTCTTATATTTTTATTGTTGATTCTAGTGCTAATACTTCTATAGCACATAAGAAAGCTGAAACTAAATCTTTTTCATTTAATAAGGCACAATATCATAAGTTGTTGCAGTTAATTCAAACAATAGCTAGCGTTTCTCAAGTTCTAGCTATAACAGCCGCTTCTAGAATAGTGGACAATCCCATATTATAGTTGAAGTTTATGTTAAATTGTGAGCTATCTGGTATTGCTTTTTCTTTTATCAAATCTTCCAATTTTTATCATTCTTTTACATAGATTCTTGATAGTGTGCTACTGACCATATTGCTTTTCATTTGTCTTAGTTTTCAAATTATAAATCGGTTCACAATCATTCTGTTAAACTTTTTAATAGTGATGTGGTGTAAAAGCATGTATTAGAACAGTTGAATTATCGTTTATGCTTATTCTCCATGATGACCTTTATATTCCAAAATTTACCTTTAATCTCATATCAATTGGGAAGCTCACTTTGGCATACACTCACTCAATCATTTTTCATTCTAACAAATGCTACATACAAGATCCTCAGACATTGAGAAAGATCGGTTTAGCTGAAAAGATTAATGGCCCCTATCAAATCCTCATGCACTGTCTTTCTAGCACTCCACCACTTGTTACATCTATCAATCATAATCAAGTTGACCTTTGGCATCTCAGAATAGGTCATGCTCTAACCAAGATATTACAACACTTACCTCAACTTGATCTACCATCTAATATCTTTAATTCTCTACCATGTAAAGCCTGTCATTTTTCTAAGCAAAAAAAAGCTACCATTTCCTATCAATAACTCAGTCATTTCTAGTTACTTCGATCTTATCCATATGGCTATTTGGGGACCTACTTATAGTTCTTTGAATGACCATTTTTACTGTTCACGCAGGTGGATGGTAGGGATTTTCCTTTAAATGGCCACCAATATTTTCCTACAGTTGTAGATGACTAAAGTCAGTTCTATTAGGTATTTTTCATGCATTATAAATCTGAGGCCAAAAATCTACTACAGAACTTTTGTACTTTTGCATTTTGTCAATTTAATAAAAAAGTTAAGTGTGTGTGATTTGACAATAGACCTAAATTTTCTATGCCTTCATTTTATAATTTTAATGGTATCTTACATCAAATTAGTTGTGTAGCTACACCTCAACACAATGGTCTTGTTGAGAGGAAATACCAACACATTTTAAATATTGCTAGAGCTCTCAGATTTCAGAGTAAGCTTCCGACTACATATTAGACTTTTTGTGTAGCTTATGCTGTCTATTTAATCAATTAAACCCTATCTCTCTTCTTTAAAACCAAACTATCTATTCTCTTCTCTTTCACAAACCACCAGATCTCTCTAATATCAAAGTCTTTGGATGCTTATGTTTCACTTTTACATTATCTCTCAACAGATCTAAATTTAGTCCTAGATCCTTTAAATGTCTTTTCCTGGGTTATCATCCTAATGCTAAAGGCTTTCGTATTCTAGACTTAAAAACTCACACAATTCATGTTTCTAAGGATGCCATCTTCTACGAAACAATTTTTCCTTATGCTATTCCCTTTTTATCCCTTATTTATGTCACTTATTTGCCTTATTTGATCTCTGATCTTGATATTACATCTTTACCCAATAATATTTCTTCTAATCCTTCTTTATACACCTCTTCAATGCCTTTTAATGATGTAAATATACCCATTACTTCCCTTTTCCTTGTTCCTTTATGTAGATCCATACAAGCTCATTATCCATTATTATATTTGCGAGATTTCCATTACCATACTCTCTATTCTTCTATTTCTACAACTTCTAAACTACCTAATACTCTTTATCATTTGTCTAAAGTTCTATCCTATGCCACTTTATCACTTACTTATCAATCATATTCTGTAGCTATTACCATTCCACATGAATAGAAGAATTATAATGAAGTCATTAAATACCTTGAATGGTAGCAAGCGAAAATTCAAGCATTAGAGGCTAATAATAATTGGAAAGCTATTTCTCTCCCTTCTGGCAAAAAAGCAATAAGATGTAAGTGGGTTTATAAGGTAAAACATAATGCTGATGAGTCTATTAAAAGGTATAAGGCTAGACTAGTTGCAAAAAGATATACCCAACCTTCTAGAATAGACTATATTGATACCTTCTCACCTATTGCTAAAATGACTACTCTAAGGGTCTTATTGGCTCTTGCAGCAATAGAAGGATGGTCTATTTATCAACTTGATATTAACAATACTTTTTTACAGGGGGACTTACATGAAGAGTTGTACATGCAACTTCCACAAAGTTTTGTTAGTTCTTTACACAAATATGTTTGTAAATTACAGAAGTCTTTACATGGCCTTAAACAAGCCAGTAGACAATGGCATTGTAAATTGACTTTTTCTCCTTGTACACAAGGATTTCAGAGAGTGAAAGTGATCGAAGTTTGCTTCTTTAAGGTACATCTTCCACCTTTGTTGCTCTTCTTGTCTATGTGGATAATGTTATCTTAGTTAGTTCAAGTCAACAAGAGATTGATCACATTAAGCATTTCTTACACATAACCTTTAAAATTAAAGACCTCAAACCTTTACGATTCTTTCTGGCTTTGAAATTGTAAAGAATACTTCTGCTTTGTCCTTCATCAGTATAAATATACTTTAAAGCTTCTAGAAAAGATTGGTTTCCTTAGTTGTAAGCTTGCCAGAATTCCCATGCTTTTTGCTTATAAAATCTCTTCTGATCCTTCTCAACCATTGTCTGATATCATTGCTTATAAATGCTTTATTGGTCAACTCTTATACTTGACACATGGCAGACCTAATATTGCTTATGTTGTTCAACAACTTTCCCAATTTTTTGATTCTCCTACTAAGCAAAATTTACAGATGGCACACAAGATTTTATGTTATTTGAAAAATTCTCTAGGCCAAGGCATATTTTTTTGGGCTTCTAGTTCTCTATCTTTACAAATATTTAGTGATTCTGACTAGGCTACATGTCCCACTTCGTGACCAGTTACTGTGTTTTCCTATGCGACTCTCTTATTTCCTAGGAATCCAAAAGCAATCAATTGTATCCTTGTCTCCTTGTGAAGTGGAATATCGTGTATGGCTGCTATAGTCTGTAAAATCTAGTGGTTGATATATTTGTTCAAAGACCTTTATGCTCCTAAGATTCATTTAGTAGTTTTATATTGTGATAATTCTTTGCATATTGCTAAAAATCCTATGTTTCATAAGCGTACAATACACATTGAAATTGATTGCTACATTGTTTGCCAAAATGTTAAAGAAGGTTTGCTCAACATTCTTCCTATCTCTACTCATAATCAGCTTGCTGATTTTTTTCACAAAACCTCTCCATGCTCCAACATTTACTCAACTTCAATCCAAGCTTGGACTTTCAAGTCTCTTTACCTCAAGCCTGTGAGGGGGTTTTGAGGATGTAAATCGTCAGCAACAAGAAGTTGTTGATGACTATAAACATGAACAATTGGCAAGTAGTTTGTACAATAGCAATTACAGCTGGTTAGCCTTTATTATTTATTAGTTAATTACTTGTAACTAATTCAGTTAGCTACTCTTTTCCTTTGTATATAAACAAATATTTTTATTCAATACAATTTAAGAGATTCATTTTCATCATATCGGCTACTTTAACAATATTCAATGATATTGCATTTTCCACAAGTCCACTTTAAAGGACTTTTCAACTTGCTTAAAAAATCGTAAGTCTTAATGTAATAAAAAAAATTAAAAAAGGGTCTTGATGTTATTAATGAGAACTTATATATTAATTGGTCTTTATGACTGATTGAATAGGCAAAAAAATAAAGAAGGTAAAATTAAAAAGGAGCATAGTAATTTAATTAATTTTATGCAATATTTGTATATCTTGTTCTTTCCTTTACATATATATATGAGACAAATTTGAAAAATATATTATTAAAAATATAAAGTATTTTCATATAAAAATAAAAAAGCATAACGAAAAAGGCTCATTGAATTGGTTGAATCAAACTAAATCAACCGAAACATCTTGATTCAATTAAGTTCGATTTTGATTTGGGTGTTGCAAAATATGTGAAATGCTATTTGAATTGAATTGACAGTTTGCATAGTCAGTAGATAAAAAAATTGACAAGTATGTAAATTGAATAAATGAAATTTCTTTAATGGATTGAGTTTAGATTAAATTTTATAAATCATATATTTATATTTATATAATATATAAAGGAAATGTCTTGGTAATTAATTTGGAGATTTAATTTTTTTTATTAATTTTATTTTTAATTTTGTCAATTGATGTGCTAATACCTACTAATAATTTTATGATAAGAGTGAATATACATAAGAGATCATTGTATGCAATTGATCCGTTGATGAGAGATATTGATATGAGCATTTTTCTTCCCACAATGCCATTTTTTAAAAGTTTTTTATTTATCTTTTTTTACATGCATTTGGTAATTAATGATTATGAAATTTTCTATCTTTTGTTTTTTCGTTTTCATCTTTAACTATTTCTTCAAGTGTTCTATTTTCCTTTCATCATAAGCACATTTTTTTTTTATGGATTTACAGTTAATATGAATTTTTTTTTTTTAAAAAAAAAGGTAATGTGATTTTGAGGTATATTCAAAGTGGATAATTTTTTCTTATTTGCTAGATAACTAATGAATGCATTGACTAATTCTAATATATTATAAAAAAATGAAAGACTAAACATTCTTTGGCATAAGCTATTACATGTGGCTATAATTTTTAAAATATTTTGTACTGTATTCTATTATGCTTATAGTTTATGCGAATTTAATGTGTAAAAATTTTTATTATGGATTTATCATTATTTATAAAAGAATTTAAAATTATTTGTATGGTAAATTTTTATAACTTTAAAATTTTTACATTTTTTTGGTAGATTATATTGAAAATTTTATAAGATGATTTTTTTTTAATTTATCTTATCTAATCTTCTATGTATGAATTTAACAATTTTTTTTAGGGAAAACCTATCACCACTTTTATCATTCAATCAAGGAAGTAACTTCTTTGCTACCTCTCATCAATATCGTCTCTTCCTTCTTTTTAACAACAACTCGGTTTAAATTATCCACGACGAATGTACAATAAGAGAGAAAAATACTTAATTTGACTACTTGCTTTTGATGAGATTGAGTATAAATCTGGTTTTTTAGCCTCCATGTAAAGTTTTTGTCTCTCTCGCTTTTTAATTTTCCCAATTAACTATTTTTACATAATCATAATTATTTTTTTAGTTGAGCGATTATTATTTTTTTCCCTCTATCATTGATGAGCATGCGAGCCAATGAATGTAGAATAGACAAAATTTTGATGATTTCTAATAGTAGGTATTTAGCATGATAAAGCTATGTATTATAGTTATTAGTATTTTGAGCATATGATTTTGTAGATCAATTAACAATAAAACGTTAATGGTGTTTCATGAGGAAATTAGTGAAT
>CANXYI011640396.1:0-17216 GCA_948208565.1 Hura crepitans
ATCAGTATTCAAGGTTTAACAGCAGTTGAAAGAACGGTTAACGAACCAAATCACCTTTTTAAGTACCTCAATCCATTTTGGCATGTTTTTAGCTTGTTCCTGTTTGTAGAAACAACAATTTTATAATTTTTTTGATTTTCACTTAATTTTTATATATAAAAATAGTGCAAATAATATAATTGAATTTCAATTCCACTATAATTACTATAATTTATTTGCCTTTGAGATTTGAAATTCAACATCTTAATCTAAATAATTAAAACATAATTATAAGTCATTTGCTTACTTTTCTTTTCCAAGGTACAAATGATTGACATTTTAAATATGTTGGTTACCGACAGTTCGTGCATATATCAATGCCTAAATTTCTATTTTTTATATTGTTTATGTGAATATAAGGATAACAAGAAAGTTGGGCATAAGAGAACACAATCTAACAATTATGATTTGAATAATTTTTTTTTTAATTCAACCTAAGAAAATGGTATAAGATATTTGTAAATTTGAATAATAAAAATAAAATATTTATAAAAATCATTCAAAATTTATAAAAATCATTTAATAAAAAAGTTATTTCTACTTTTAAAAATCTATTAAAGTCTTTTAATTTAATTTAAAAAATATGTGTATAATTATTTAAATTAATTAATTTGTGATAAAAAAAATGATTGATTATACTTAATCATTACGTGAGCATACATGAATATCTTTTATTAGAAAAATACAATAATGCAATTTGTGTTTATTTGTCTATGAAATAGACACGTGCTCAAAATTAAAAAAAGTATATACTCTGGAACAATGAATAATTGGAAAAACAAATCTTTTTACAAGACACAGCATTTTAGTCTTTTTTTTTTTTATGAGAGAGCATTTAATCGTTGGTGGGCAATGATTAAGTGTGCCCGTGCGCACGGATACGCACCGTTGGATCATCGCGCGTGTAAATCACGCGCTTGATTCAACGGTGCGTATCCGTGCCCACCGGCGCACGGGCGCACCGTAGAATCACTCATCGTTGGTAGTGTTAATTTCTCTTCTTGAATTTATTTTATATTCTTGTATTAATTATTATGCCTGCTCTTTTTATAATTAAAATTGAAAAAATTATTTACTCTAGATTATGTTCATAAATTTAATTACAAATTAATTTATATAAAATAAAAATTATATGATGCGTACCACCCTATCCAGCACATCAAATTTATTTAATCTTCACCTGTATTATTATGCATTATAATTTGTTGTTATTCTTATTTATCTATTTTTTTCAAAATCCAATCACTCCTCTTAATTCAAAACAAAATTATTATGAACTACTAAAACAACTGTCATTTAAATAAAATAATTACATTTATTACATATATTAATTAATAATAGAAGCTATTCATTATAGATATGATATGAGAAATTTTTTTTCAAAGAGGATAAGAAAAAACATGAAAAAAAAATTTATGTTTAGTTATAATTGAATGTCAATTTATTCGGTTCGATTTTAAAAATTTAATTCAATTCAATTTTAAGTTTAACTGACTATTTGCACACTCCTAAATATTATTACAATTTATTATTTCAAATAAACTGTCTTATTTTTATATTATTTTTTACTATAATTTGCTATATTTTTTTAAATATAATAAAAATAAATATAAAAAATATAATTTTAAATTGTTAAATAATAAATAAGGATAAAATAGAAAAAAATTAAAATAACAATTTAAACACTTCCGTAAAAGATTAATTTTTATCATTACATAATAGTAAATTACAATAATACAATATAAATAATAATTAAAATAAATATCATTATAATACAACGATCCAAACAAGGGTTAGCCTCAACGTCAAGCCATTGTCTATAGGCGCCAACCTCCCCCATTTCATAATTCCTGTAACCAAACACTCTTCAATCGCTCTTTCCCTCTGCGTATCAAAGAAAACCTAATTTTGATCATCATCTCTTTTTCCCCCTTTCATTTAATGCCGTAATAATATTGTATCCCGGCAACTCCGCTCCTTACTTTCTCCGTTGATTCGACGACACTTCGCGATTATCCCATATTCAAAGAGTTTCCTTTAGGGTTTTGATTTTCTGACCCTTTTTTTTTTTTATCACCAAAATTAATTTCCATATTTTTCTCTCCTTTAGGGTTTTATAATCTTAGATTTTTTCAAGGCTTTCTTTTTGTCTATACGTTTTTTTTTCTTTTCTGATTGTGGATTTTATAATTTTCTTTTATACCGCCTCAATCTGTTTGCGGGATACTTCTGAACTTTTGGAAATTGAAGTTCCTTGCCTGAAATTTCTTTAGGTTTACCGTACTTGCTAGATTTGTTTTACCCAATCCAAAGTTTGGTTGAAATTACAGTACTTGCCTTCTGTTTACTGAAAGGATAATAGAATCTCAGGCTTAAATTGACAAGCTTCCTTCTTGGGGAGAAAATTAACCTGGGAATTACAATATTGGAAAACTAATAAATTCGTTATTCTTGTTGTATTATACCTATATTTCCTGTTTCTGTTGATGTTGTCGCAAGTGTTGTTCTCTGTTTTGGAGGTAGGAGTTGGTTTTGGGTTTTAGCTATTGCATAACGGCTAAGACAAGGGAAGAGAAAAGGCCTAGGATTGCATGGGCGAGCATGATAGGTTATTGCCAAATGGCCTATTGCCTAATGAAGCGGCCTCTGTGATCCGGGTACTTGATTTGGATCGATGGTCCAAGGCTGAAGAGAGAACTGCAGAGCTTATTGCCTGCATTCAGCCCAATAAGCCCTCTGAAGAGCGCCGAAATGCTGTTGCAGATTATGTGCAGCGGCTTATCACCAAATGCTTTCCGTGCGAGGTACATTGCAATTTTTTCTTTCTTCACTTTTTTTTTTCCTTTTTTGTTGAGTAACTTGTGCACCTATTTGGATGACGAGTCTGTGTTTAATTACATGGAGATGTTAGGCTTTGTCCCATTTGGATGAAATGGTTTTCTATTGGACATGTGCCTGTATCGTTATTGGAAGCAACAAGACACGAACATCTCATTTCAGAGGCAGGATTGTTGAACTGGATATGTCACTATTATAAGTCAGATGTAAATTAAACAAGTAGTTTGATATGTTTGATGGAAGATAAATTAAAAGTTGATTTCGCCAGACTATTAGAAGTGATGGATGGAGTGAGGAACTTGTTTATTTGGTATGAGCAATGGCTTAGAGGGGATATGCATATGCAGTAATTGGAAATAAACAGATGAACATGAGATTGTCACGGAAAATGTGAATATTTATAACGATAACACTGATTTCAATATTCACTTCCTGCTAGTAATTTTGGTTTAACGCTTTCAGTTGTTTCATCGTTGCATAAATGCATGCATTTTCATGTTGTTACTTATTCTTGATTGCTGCTGTCCTTAGGTGTTCACTTTTGGATCTGTACCTCTCAAGACTTATTTGCCTGATGGGGACATTGACTTAACAGCTTTCAGTAAAAATCAAAATCTGAAAGAGACATGGGCTCATCAGGTTCGTGATATGCTGGAGAATGAGGAGAAGAATGAGAATGCTGAATTCCATGTTAAAGAGGTTCAGTACATTCAGGCAGAAGTATGTCCTTTTCCCTACCATTATTTCTTCCCTTTTTTTGTCAACTCAATTTCTTTTTATAATCTCTCTATCAATGTCAATGTTGTCAAATGATGCTTGTCGAAATAACTTCTCATTTCTATTAGAGATCTTATTCAGTTATAAATCATAGATCTGAGAGTCAAGTGCGGCAAATCATAGGATATCTAGTGAGAACTTATGCCTTTTGCTGGCTTGTTTATGCCAAAGGCATAAATTTTGGACAAAAGCTAGTACGATTAGGAGGGAAATAGGCCCGAAGAAGTTGAAAAGTGAATACAGCTTTGCATTTTTCGTAGTGGAAACACTAATATAGTAGGCTTGTAATTTTTGTTTTTGATCCTTTTCTTTTAATACTTTTTAGGGTAATTACTATATACCTCCAGTGTTTAAGCATAATTACTAACAACAATGTGTAAACTCAATTTTAATGTCCCTGATGCATAGTTATGTTTACTGTTTATTCCTGTTACATTCTGGTTTTCTGCTTGTAGTTAAAGTCAAAGTTTAGGGGTATAGTAGTTTGATTTTAAAGACTAAAACGATGTAGTGGTAGTTATTTCAAAATTTGGGGATATAGTAGCGTGATTTTAAAGACTTCATGGACCTAGCAGAAGCAATGATTAAACCTTGGGATATGTAGCAATTATTTTTTTCTCATTTATTTGATTTACATGGGAAATTTAGTTACTGCACATCAACTTAATGGCTGAATCAGTGATTTTTTAGTAGGACTAAATATAAAGAAATACAATTTGCAATGTTATGCTTTGATTTTAAAAATATAGGGATTAAATGATTATTATGGTCAAACTTCAGGGGTACATAATAGTTAACCCTACTTTATCTGACATAATGTTTTGTCCATAGCACTGCATAACTAATGATACTGAATGGGATTATTGAATGAAAATCAATCCTAGTGATGTTGATGTTTAGCAATGTATGCCTTTGTAACTTGTTTTGGCATAAAATAAATGTTTTTTTTAACCTTGTTCCTTACTTTGATTTGGCAATGAAAGACCTTGCTGCCTTAAGAGGATGCCTTTTTCTTTTGGCTACAATTAAGGTTGAAATTAATGATGCATTGTCCATGCCTTCTATACAATAGATTCTTAATTTTTAGGTTTGGGGATTGCTTTAAGGTCTTATAATTGCATTTGTTATATGGAGAGGATAAGTAAAGCCATCCCTTTGAGATTAAGACTTTTATGATTTTATCTGTTGACTTTTTGTAGAGCAGATTTTTACAATATGTAATAAAGCATGTATGCTAGACTGAGAAACAGCATTTGAACAACTGATGAGAAAGAATATATATGAGAATAAAATTGGTAACCAAAGAGCATCATACATGCATCAGCTTTTTGTATGGGAGCCATTCATTTGCATCATTGTGCTTAAATAAACTTAGAGATGCCTATAACAGTCAAGAGTGTTTGGGTAAAGCCTTGGTTTCTTATGTTTACTTGATATAAAATTAATAACCCTGTTGTTTTTTTTATGCTGAGCTGTGACAGGTTTGGGCACTTCCTCCTCCTCCTCTTCTTTTTACCTCTGGTAGTTTTTTGCTTGATAGGATGCTTTTGCTAAAAGTGTGGCTATTACTGATCATCTATTATTTAATTCAAGAAAAAATTTCTAAGTACTTTCTTTTTTGTTTCATGATATAATTCTTAATGATAGATTTAGCATCTTTTGTTGTTTTAATGCGCATACAGGTAAAGATAATAAAGTGTCTTGTGGAAAATATTGTGGTAGACATATCATTTAATCAGCTTGGTGGGCTGTGCACTCTTTGTTTTCTTGATGAGGTTAGTAGTGTCTCTCTAGAAGTTAAACTAAAGAATTCATTCTCTAGGGGTACTGCTAATTGTGATAAACTTTGTTGCGTGACTAATTATGATGTATTCTTCTGTAGGTTGATCATTTAATAAATCATGATCATTTATTCAAGAAGAGCATTATATTGATAAAAGCATGGTGTTATTATGAGAGTCGTATTCTGGGTGCTCACCATGGATTGATTTCTACATATGCTTTGGAGACCTTGGTTCTATATATTTTTCATGTTTTTAGCAATTCATTTGCAGGGCCACTTGAGGTGATTTTCATACATTGTTCTCATTATCCTGCTGCATCAATTTGTTTATTAATCTAAATTTTCACTCCTATATGTCTAGGTCCTCTACCGTTTTCTTGAGTTCTTCAGTAAGTTTGATTGGGATAATTTTTGTGTTAGCCTCTGGGGTCCTGTACCCATTAGTTCACTTCCAGATGTGACAGGTATATTTTAATTGTCAAAGAGTCTTTTTTATCTTTCAGGAAGTGTGTATTAAGTGTTTGCTAAAGAACCATTGTCGAGCACCTTATCAAATTCTTTGCAGCGGAACCTCCTCGAAAGGATGGTGGAGAGTTGTTGCTTAGCAAACCATTTCTTGAAGCCTGCAGTGCAGTATATGCTGTTGGTCCTGGTGGCCAAGAAAATCATGGGCAGCCTTTCATGTCCAAATTTTTTAATGTCATTGATCCTTTGCGTGTAAACAACAACCTTGGACGTAGTGTCAGTAAAGGTATTCCAACTTCAAATAATATGCTGCTAGTGCTGTTCCATTATAAATTTTAACTGTTGTGTTCATTTGCCTGCAGTGTAGATATTGTTTTTACTTTCTAATTAATCTGGTAAAAATATAATCACTACAGTGCTTCCCTTGACATGTAATAATAGCGCTCACAAACTGGTCTGCTTCATCTCAAATGGGGTCAGAATACACTGCAAGTAGGCTGGTTCTATTCAATTTTTCGATGTGGCTGTTTAGTTTTGTGCTTTCATGATTCGATTTTTGAATTAAAAAATCTACAATGCAATAACAATGCATGTGAACAAAAAATGAATGAAAAAAAGAAGAAACTGCATCAAAGTTTTTCATAAGCCTCCTCCCTGTTTTGCTTATAGGTAGCATGGGATGCAGAGCTTTGCACAGCATTTTGCTGATGTTTTGCCTCCAGTATATATTCTTTAAATTACCATCGCAGATAATTTTTCTCTTTTATACTTGCACTCTGTCAATAGCACTTGTGATTCGTTTAAATTTGTCAAAAGGGGCAATGACAAGAAATGATGGATAACTAATCATTTAAATTTTTTTAATCCTTAATTAGGGGATAGTTTACCATCCAAAAGATTTACATAGATGTTTTTTGAAAAATAAAAAACAATGATAAGGGTGACATTTGTATACCCAATTGTATAGATTTCCTTCCGGCCATGGTATGTGATCATGCTCCATTATGCTCTTTATGAATGTTTATATATGCATGTATTTGACATGAAACCCTTTGCGAAAATGGTTTTATAAACTTTAAGGAAGTCTGCATATGTGGATAGTTGCTTGATTAAGAAAATATTATGTTCAGTCAATATTATATGCTATGAGGTCAAGAGTATGCTTCCTGAAAGGATAGAATAGAAAGATAATGTTAATGCAAACAGCGGCAGCAGTTAAGTCCCTAGTTGTGGGATATTTTATTTAAATTGATATTTTTTGTGTGAATATAAATTCCTTTCTGTTTGAAACTTAACCTTTTTCTGTGCATATAATGCGTTTCTCTCCAGGAAATTTCTTTAGGATACGTAGTGCATTTGCATTTGGGTCTAAAAGGCTGGCTAGGTTGATTGATTGCCCAAAGGAAGACATATATTTTGAGGTAAATCAGTTCTTTATGAACACATGGGATAGACATGGTAGTGGTCAACGTCCTGATGCATCAAGAACTGAATTGCGGCACTTGAGATTACCAACACTTGATGTCCCACATAGATGTGATAATCTGGGGAGCAATTCAAATGACAAAACTTATGGTTACGATTCTCAAGTTGAAGTAGCACATGGTAATTATCCTTTAGAAAGCTCATCAAGAAGTAATGAATTTCATGTAGTTTCTCATAGTCAAACCCAAAAGACTGCTGTCAACGCCAACAATTCAAGGGCCTCTGATCAGCTTAGAAGAGAAAGCAGTTCCAATCAGGGTTTGCATGCTGAGAAAAATCAAAGAAGTTCTAAACCCGATAAATTGGTCGGCAATGAACACCAGGGAAGATATCTTTTTGCTAGGACACGCTCCAGTCCTGAGCTTACTGAGACATATGGGGAAGTTTCTTTTCAGGGAAGACGTAATAGAGTCCAAGAAACTGGAAAAGGCCAGACCTATTCTGCTAGATTAGATAACAGGAGGAAAAACCTGGAATCTGATAAGTTGGGAAGCCATGCTATTAAATCTTCTACTGATGATCCTTCCTCTGTTAGACATACTTCATCCCGTCAAAATTTTGATGCTGCTGTTGATTCGAACAGTCTTTCAAGCAGTTACCAGATTGATTCAGGCTTGGGTACCAATGCTGAAGAATTTTTCTCAGCCCTTGGACCACAAGGCATGCATCAAGAAGAACAAGATTATGTGAACCTAATGGCATCTTCTGCAGGTCTTGGTTTTAATGGGCAGGTTCATCTTCCACTAAATTTAGGATTAAGTCACATACCTTACCCAATTCCGCCTTCTGTTTTATCTTCAATGGGATACATTCCTCAGAGAAATTTGAGTGCAATAACACCTGCTAACTTTCCCTTGTTAGAGAATCTTTGGGGTGCAAATATGCAGTTTCCTCAGGGCTTGGTCTCATCACCATTGAGTCATTATTTTCCTGGCATGGGCTTGAACACAAATACAGCAAATACAGTTGAACCTGGTAATGAGAATTTTAGTTCTGTGGACATGAATACCAGTGAGGCTGATCGTGATTTCTGGGATGAGCCTGAGAGGAGCTCCTCCAGTGGGTTTGATCTCGACAATGGAAGCTTTGAGATGCATCAATCAGATGATAAGCAGCAGTCCTCTTCGAGTAGTCAGAACTTTGTTTCTTCATCCGGAATTTCTGGTAGCTCTCTGAGAGTGCAACAGAAGTTCACCAAAGAAAACCGAGGTTCAACGAGTGAAGATCATGCAGGTGCTTTCCCATATCAAGAAAATAGAGGTGTTGAAGTTTACCTTGATGATGGAGTTGCAGGTTTGAGGCCCTTTCCTACTAAAAATACTAGCTCTTTGAGAAGTAAAACCTCCTCAGAGAGTTCATGGGAGGGATCATCTGCAAGGACGTCAAAATCAACTAGGGAAAAGAGAAATAGGAAAGCAGCTTCTTCTGCAATGCCATCTACGGGTTATGGGAAAGGTAAGAATATTCCTGAACGTTCCCCCAATCAGGTAGATGATGAAGATAAAGACTGGAATCCACTGGGCACAATGGGAGCAGAAATGACTGAAAGGAGTATGGGACCTCAATCTGCTGGTGCAACTGTGCATATTCCAAGACACCAGCTTCCTGGATTTGAAACAGCTCAGACAAGTGGATCTGAATCATTGATTCCTATTGCTGCACCAATGCTATTAGGTCCAGGTTCAAGGCAACGAAATGCAGATGATTCAGGGGTTGTTCCCATTGCATTTTATCCTGCAGGCCCGCCTGTTCCATTTGTCATGCTGCCATTTTATAACTTGCCTGCCGAGACAGGGAAATCTGATTCATCAACAAGCCAATTTAGTGTTGAGGAGGTTGTAGATGACAGCGATTCTGGCCAGAATTTTGATTCATCTGAGGGACTTGATCAGTCTGAGGTGTTGAATACTCCTAGTACTATGATAAAGGCTGCTTCTGTTGAGCTACCAGAGCATAAGTCTGACATTCTTCATAGCGATTTTGCTAGCCACTGGCAAAACTTGCAATATGGTCGCATTTGCCAAAGCCACCGGTATCCGCCTATGGTCTATAGTCCATCATTTATGGTGCCGCCTGTATATTTGCAGGGTCGTTTTCCTTGGGATGGTCCTGGAAGACCTCTTTCAACCAACATGAATTTTTTTTCCCAGCTTATGAGTTATGGGCCTCATCTCGTTCCCACTGCTCCTCTACAGTCTGTATCTAATAGACCCACAGGTGTTTACCAACATTATGTTGATGAACTACCAAGATACCGTAGTGGAACTGGAACATATCTGCCAAATCCTGTAAGATAGTTTTGTAATTGTAGATCATTCTTTTCCTTTCACAGTTACTTTGGTTGTCCCCTTTGTGCTCTAATATATTCATTGTGCGCTTCATCTGAAAGAAAGTTGTTTCTGTGTAATATTCTTCTACTTTTCACATTTCTCACCAGTTTGACATTTTGCACCTTTGATCTACTTCTTAGCTTTCTTTTCTCTGTGACATGGTCGAACCTGTTATGCTTCTTTTATCGGATGCAGTCTAGTGTATGGATCATGGGAAGTGAGCACTGGGCATTGAAGAGAATGTACATACAGACCCTTTTTACTTGCAGTTTATGTCAAATTGATGCAGACATTATGTAATTAAAAGGCAATTCAAGCTAAGCCCTATATCCATATAAATTAGCATGCCTTTTTGTACTGTAGGCTGTATGTCTAGGATTCTAGGAAGAGAGAGAATGTCGTTGTCATCAGCTTTTGCCATTATTAATTAATTGCCTTAGACCTGTAACCCTTTGGCTGCATGTCCAAAACTGGACATTGATAAAAGGAAATAAGAAATTGAAATTTTAAATAAAGAAAAAAAATGCATGCAAGGGGAATGAAGCAAGTAATTCTGAAAATATCCAACATTTTTTCTTTTATACAGGAGGTTCTCATTAATTAAAGTTGTGATATTGTTGTCCAGTTGCTGTCGATTTTACAATTTTATTAATGTGGCGCATCAAATTAGTGGTGTCAGTGTCTGTGTGTGTGTGTGTATATTAGGCATGAATAAATAGTGAGATTTTTTCTGTTCGAAATAATGGTTTGGTGTCTTTAATGTTGAGATGTTTTCATATTTGTTCTGGGGTTGAACTACATAGTGACCCCATCTAGTCTCGAATTAAGACTTAGTTATTGTTGAATTGTTTAGGAAATTGGTTTGTAAACTATCAAAGTGTGCTGTCCATTGGCCTTGGTGTAGGTAATTTAGAGCCTCCAACTGTTAGAAATTTAGTGTCAAAAAGAAAGTGTTGAAAATTTAATTTTCTTATTATTCCTTTGCTAGATGTAGTATTGTGGCAATTTTCTCAATATTATATATCCTATATTTATGCAGATTGAACTTTATGCTTCTGTTCTGTTGATTCTTTTTCTTTTTTTTTAACGAAGTATTCTGAATTATTTTAGAAGGTGTCTGTTCGTGACCGGCATTCCACAAATTCCAGGAAGGGAAATTACAGCTATGATAGAAATGACCACCATGGGGATAGGGAAGGGAACTGGAATGGTAATTCAAAACCTAGAGCTTCTGGCCGTAGTCATAGTCGCCACGTAGCTGAGAAATCAAGCTCAAGACTAGAACGCTTTGCAGCAAATGAGAACCGAACTGATAGGGCATGGTCCTCACATAAACATGATACTCTCCCGTCATACCAGTCTCAGAATGGTCCAGTCCATCCGAACTCCTCACAGAGTAGTTCTGCCAATGTCACATACGGAATGTATCCACTGCCATCTATGAGTCCTGGCAGTGTTTCATCCAATGGACCTGCCTTTCCTCCTGTTGTCATGCTGTATCCTTATGATCATAGAGCTGGTTATGGTGCACCTGCAGAACACCTTGAATTTGGATCTCTTGGGCCAGTGGGTTTCTCAGGTCTAAATGAGGTACCTCATTTGAACGAGGGTAGTCAGCCAAGTATGGGATTTGAAAATCAAAGATTTCGTTTGAGCTCTACCCAACAGTCTTCTCCAGATCATCCCTCTTCACCTCTTCCCCAGGGGTAGTCAATTGTTCCGTTTGTGCAAGGTTTCTGAATTGCAGTGGACCATAAAGCCAAGTTGCTTGTGGATAAATGGGAATTTTATAGGATTACAGTACTAGACAGGTATTCCACAATAAAAAGTTCTTTTATTCATTAAGATAAAATTGCAATAACGTGATATTTTGGGTAACATATCTGATGACATGCTGTAACTGCAAGTAGGTAGGATGTTTATATTTCAACTTTCAGTTTATTAATTGCCTAATATAATTCCGACTGTTTTGTGATCCTCTTGATTTACTCGTTAACGGCTGCATTTGATTTTCTTTCTAGAACAGCGGCCCAAATTGAAATTATTAGTTTCATGAGGAATTCCAACAGCATTCGAAATCAAGCAGAGGAAATGGTGTGAGATTCTGTGACGAGATACCTTCCAATTACAAGGCCATTGTGATCTAACATCATTTGAAGAAAGAAAAATGGGACATCATCTGGTGCATATGGCAAGGTCGCCCTCATTCTTGTTGGGTACGTGCTTGTAAACTAGAAATCATTTTCTAACCTGCCCTGCTCACATGGTTGTTGCTGATCAGTCCTGAAAGGGGGATGCAGGACTCGGTGGTTAGGTTTTGTAAACTCAATTGTAACTCCACTGATTTAGAAGCTAGCAGATTTAGGATCTAGGATTTTACAATGTTATAAAATTTGTCGCTCAAGCTCAGTGTAAGAGCTTTTCATGAATTAATTTATCACAACATTGTAGCAATACCCCCATGAAAGATATGGAAAGAGATTTTTGTTGCACTTTAAATTTCAGTGCTACTTCTATTCGCAGATGAAAGGATATTACAGTGGTTATGGATGGACTTTGCGTCCCTTGATACCGAATGCATTAGAATTTTATGCGCTCAAGGCCTTGTATTCCAACATGTTTTAGAACAAATTGTATGGTGTTCCAAGTTCAAGCATTTTCGCTTGTCAAGAGTCTTTGAGACGTAAATACAATTGTGAACAATGTTCATCAATAACCCTTCAATTTCATCAACAGCGTTTAGCTACTTAGCAAGTTTAAGAACATGATATCCTAGTAAAGATTGGATGTCGACGTTTGGGTGGTGCCAAAACTATTTGGAAAGTAAACCAGGAATATTCTCAAGTCCCATCTTGCCTAGGACAAGCTGGAGTAGCAGGAGGATTGTCCAGTCTTATGATTCTGCTGAACTCGCTAGCAAGCTCCATAAGCCTATTACTTATTCATGCCCACCAGCTTGCTGGAATTGTAATAGCCAAGCCAGGCCTGGTATGCTGCTTCTTTATTCTTCATCTCCCCATGGGAAAGCGCCCATTCTACCTATGCAGTCGTAAACTTGTCAACAATCCAATACTTGTAGATGCAACGAAATGTAAGATCTTCACATTATTGGAGCCACTTCTGTTGTGAAAACTGGGGTAATCAGGAAGGAATAATTGAAGTTATATGAGAGAGATGAACCTTTTTCTCCATCAGCTGGTAAGCTTACCTGTGCTTGCAGAAAGTGTTTCTTATCTTACAATTCGAATAAATAAAAGTATTTCCTGAAAAGATAATGGAGAGTTTTAGAAATTCCGAGTGAAGGTAGAACATAAAAGGTATATATAAATTAATAAAAAAAAAGATTGAATACACAAATCAAGATGAGGTCAATGTACCCAGACACTTCAAAGAGTTCTGCATAAAAATGCTTGTTGTCAAAGAGATCAGATGCAAACTTCAAAGAGTAAAAGGTGAATCATTGGAATTGTGCTTGTATAAAATGGAACAAGAATATCTGTATGACAAGAGTAACGTCAGGATAATCAACTCCTCGTGCAGACACATCACAACCCAGAAGTATAAGACCCTTGGACTTCCAGAATTCATCAGAAACCCTGGTCCTAAAATTCTGTGCTTTTCTTGGATGCCCTTCTCTAACATCCGAGCTCAGCTTGCCAACCACGGCAGCTGTGCAGAATACAGGAACCTGTTCAAACCAAGGTAGAAATAACAGATACTAACAGGTAGTTTGGGTTCATGACACTTCAGAAAAGGCATGGAATTCACTTTCTAAAATGGGTATCTTACAGTCAGAAAACATGAAACAGGACTCTCTCAATGGAGATGGGCATAGTTTCTGAACTTCCAAACATACCTGACAATCAATATTATCTGTAATAGAATCTTTCAGAATTACATATAATAAGGGAAAATGCTTGTCTAATGCAGCAACTGAATGCATCTGTCCGACCTGAGAAAGACCAAAGAATTAGAATTGAAAGATAAATAACCAGAATCAGATGAACATTATTCACAGTAGTCTACCTGGGCATTGTGTCTCCTCAGTTCCCTCGTGAACTGTATTGATCATCAACTCATCATCTCTTTCCAAATCGATGTGACAAAAATTTGACAGTTTAAGATTAACAAACAATATATTATTTTCGTACTTGGGAAGGGACTCTGGACCTCTCGCAGGACTGCGCTCCTCAATCCAGCGGGTCACAATAAATTTGACTTTTTTTTCAATTTGACACAGTTTAATCTGTCTGATCACGGAAGGACCGGAACCTAGACTCATACTTAAGCTGAAGAAGTAGTCTCAAAAATATTTTTTTTTTTAAAAATATATTTTAAATATACCATTCAGCTTCTTTAGAATAATCGCGACTGAAATAACTCATTAAAGCTTCTTTAGAATAATCGCGACTGAAATAACTCATTAATTCGCTATCAATCTATTTAATTATCAATTGTTCATATCAAATTAGCGAAAAGCGTTTTTTTTTTCTCCTTAATTCTAATTAATCGCAAAGTTCAATAACACTTTTTTTTATTATTTTTTTTTACGAAATGTTAATAATAATTATCATTTCATTTAAACACTTGTGAAATATTTGATTATGAATTTCTCGTTTCAATTATGTGACAAATGAGAAACAATATAATTATATTCCGTCTGAATAATTTAAATATAATGTCAAAATTATAAAAATAATTTTGACATGTCATAATTTATTATCGAATTAATTTATAATATTTACGCAATTAAAAAAGGGAATTTTTTTAATAAAAAACATGTGAAAGAATTCATTTAGTATATTTATGCAGCTAATGTAATTTATTGTTCAAGAAAAATAATTTTTTCTTCAAACAAATTATATTAACAACTAATTAAATAATATATCGCAAAATAAATTAATAACAAATAAGAAAAAAAAATTCATAACCCATATATAAAATTCGAATGGGAATAATGTAATCAATGATAAAAATCAGCAAAACAATTGGAAAACATGTAAATCAATCTAATTCTATTTGTTTATGCTTTCCTAAAATATTTTTATCATCAATTAATGATGGGATTTTCTATATAGTTAACTTGCCATGTTATAAAAATGAGCAAGATAACTATCATATAGAAAATAAATTCTAATTCCTCAATTAGCATTTGATTTTTTTTTTATCATAATATCTAATATTATATTTATATATATTGTCCCTAAATAATATTATTTGAATCCACTAATTATTGAATTTTTTCCAATTCACTAGCTGAATCAGAAAGTTCATGACTTCATTTGTATCATGCAAAGAGTAGAAAGCCTTGGTCTCCTTTGGGGTGGAAGAAACTATGATGGGATAACCTCTACCAATATCTCTAATAACCTGCAAATTAAGCATTCACAGAGGAATAAATAAATAAAATTAATTACTCTTGAATAATTTGTTTTAATATATTTTAATTGAATTTTTCAGAATGGATTTTTAAGAAAAAAATCATAGTATTTAATTAATTTGTAAGATATTTAAGAGAGTGAAATTTTTATTTAATTGTCTGATTAATTACTATTATTATTATTAAATAGTACCTTAAAAGCATCTTCATCAGTTTTATCATCTCCTATATACAATGGGAGAAAATTATTACAGTCATCAAAACCAAGTTTTTGAATTAGATACTGCAAAGCATAACCCTTGTCCCAGTCAATACGAGGTCGTATCTCCATTACCTATTTACGAAAATAAAAGAAAAGCTGTTAATACTTTTTATGATGCGCACTAATATTACTTATATATAATTGGTGTATAATTCTTTTTTTGTATTATTTGATATCTGAAATTCACTAATGCAATTAATTTAAATTCGTATCAAATAGATTTATTAAAAAGATATAAAATATTTCTCCTCAAATATTTATAAATATTTTATAATCAAGACTTAAATAATTTTAATTATGAATCAAGCTAAACAAATAATAAAATATCTTATAAATTTAGGTTCTTATAAAATATTTTATCATTGATTCGATTATTATTATTTACCTTCTTGCCTCCTGTAATTCGAAAACCAGGGTAAGCATCCACGGTTGATTTCACCACCTCCTCAAGGGCATTAAAATCCTGCAATTTTCATAAAGCAACGTATTATACTAATGATTTGAATTAGGTTTAGTTAATTACTGTAATTAGGTTAATTAGTTGATTAATAGTAATACCTCTGCATTCACCCGTCGAAAGTGCACAGAAATACAAAATCTGTTGTCTTCAATCATGGAACCTTTGATGTTTTTTGTTTTTTCTTTCAATACCTTCAGTATCTGAGATTTGGAAGCCAAAAAAAAAAAAAGAGAGAGAGCAAGAGATTGCTTGTGGCAGTTGATTCATAGTAAAAGACAAAAATAATTATTTACCTCTTGAATTATAGGCAAGAAAGCCTTTGCTGGTTGAAAGTTTGTTACTTCATTACCCTAATTAAGAATATAAATTCATTATTTTTTTTTAAGAAAACATTGGAAAGTGAATATTTTAATAAAAATAAGAACAAATTGGAATTTCTTCTAAAGTTTAACACATTTTTAACCTTAATTCTAACATTTAATTTTCATGATTGCTACTCTAAAAAAAATATAAATTTATAAGTCACTTCTTTATAAAAAAAAAATACTATGCCAAGGTTCGCTTCTTTTAACAAGATACATGCTTTTATTTTTAATAAAAAATATTATTTTTTTAAAGAATAGATTACGTTACGCACAATTTTAGCGACAAATATTTAATCGTTAAATCTATAAAATTACATTCCATTTTTGTTTCCGAGCAAGAACTTTTTTGTAACATTTAATAATACACTATAAAAAATATACATTTTACTGATAATTGATTAAATAATATAGTACACAAAGAAAGCCTAACTTGAAGAATAAACCTGATATTCATCTAGAAGATGGCTGCTGCCATTGAAAGAATTAGTTGTGGTCAAGATGTCCATTCCATGGCTTCCAGCATATGTTACATTATGTAATTGTACAAATGCTTTCACCTGCAATTAACTAGCTAGCTTGAATAATTGATCAATAACCAGTTTCTTTATTATTTTATATATGAAATTTTTTACATAGATCGATTTTATTTATCATTATAATGATTTTTACACGCGCACGACAGTTTATTATTAAATTTATTTATAAAATATCCAATGCAAGCAAAGAATTTTTTCTTATGTATGTTTTACCTTATCAAGACTCCTTCCACTAACTACTGCGGTGGGAAAGAGACCAGCAACATCTTCAACAGCTGAACGCATCTGCAATTTAAAAATGCTCATAATTTTTTTTTAATTTCTAATTAATACCCATTTTTTAATACTTTAATGTTACTTTATTTGAAGAAAAAGTAAGAAGAATTAATGGGAGCAGATATGTATAAAATCAAAGAGAATCTAGTGTATCTTACAATAAATAAATATATATTTAATGTATAGGAAATGTAGCTACCTTGTCAGACATGAAAGCTTG
>CANXYI011640729.1:0-13563 GCA_948208565.1 Hura crepitans
TGACAAGCTAGAAAATTTTAGCTGAACCAATAATTTATTTTGGGTAATAAATAAGTGAATAGTGCCCTTAAATTAGATTGTGTAGTGAATGGCTTGAGATCTACCTATACAGACTTGAAAATAGAACACCCTGAAGGTTAAAAATTCCAATTAGTTCACTGGTGAAGGAATTTTGATTTTCTGAGATCGTTTGACATTTTTTTGAAATTTATTTTTATAGTGGGTGAATAGTACACCTACTTGCCTTTGGAATTTGAATCTAAAATTTTACATGGCATTAAGTGAGTATAATTGAGGATTTTTGGAACAAAAGTGATTATTTTTAAAAGCACAGATGAATTTTTAAAATTTTCTAAAATTTAAGGCAAACTGGGGCTAATTTGGGCCATTAAATCACCATATGTTGCAATCTAACCAAGCCACTTACCCATTCATTACCCCTTACACATGTGGGAAGGCCACATGTGCACAAAAGCCATCTCCCACCTCCCTTTTCTTCTCAAAGTCGATGCCACCCACCAAAGAATAGCCTCTACCATTTTCTTCATTTATCAATACCAATTCTCCACAAAACTTCACAAAATTTATATTGGAATTACCCTTCATGGTCCTTAGAACATCATCCAAGTGGTAGAACTTCAAAATAAGCTCTCAAATGAAAGATATGGTTATGGAGTGAATAGTGACTTTTTGGGGTGTAATTATTCTTTTCTTAGTTTTTATGTTTGTTTCATGTAGCTTTCATAATTCTAAAAAAACCATATTTAGAGATATCAATTTGGAGCTTTGCAGGATTTTATATGGATTTTCAAAGTTCTAGGTTAGATATGAAGGGTCAATGATAGAGAGTGAAGAACCAAGGGTTCTAAGCCATAAAATGGTGAAGAAAGGTGGAATTCAAAACTAGGTATGTGGATTTGATGCAATTGATGCATGCCATGATGTGAGTATGTGTTCATGCATAAAAGTGTGTATAGAAGTGTTGTATTTTGCATATATGCATGTGTTTGAATGGAATAAGTATGCCATAATGTTAGGTGGATGATAAAATGATGATAAGGATGTATTTTAGATGCGAAAAGTATGTGTATATGTAAGATGTATGTATGGTCATATGCATGACATATATGTCATGGCATGTGTATGTGCGCTTAACATGTGTACATGATGTGTTATGATGTTAACCATCATATATTATGATGGCAATAATATGTGTAACATAAATAGGACATGGCATATGAAAAGATATGTATGGTGATGGCATGATACATGGTTATGATTAAGTATGGCATTATGGTAAAGATTAGTTTATGTAATGTATGATAAGAAATCGGTGTGAAGTAAAGTTTATTATATGGTATATAATGAGATATACGGAATTTGAGTATTTATATGATTTATTTCACATGAAAGAATTATGGTAAAATAATGATGAATTATGGTAATGGAAGTGTAACATGATGTGAGACATAATGGCATAAGGCCATGAGAAAAAAGAGAAATGACCAAATGAATAGTGAAAAATGACAAAATAAATAGTAACATTTACATAAAATGACCTACAATTGTCCAGTGGGGAAAATGAGTCGTAACTGTCTAGAAAAAATGGGCAAATGAAATTGACTAATATCTCTATCTTAATAACAAGGAAATAAATAAAATAAATGAACGGTAAATAAATAAAATCAATTAATAGACAATTGGCCCTTTAGTTAGACACCCACTGGATGGGTTGACCAGTCAACTAGGGATTAGCAACTGTTAGAGATACTATGCCTTCGGGGCTATGATTATGATGGTGGGTGCAGTTGCTGAGGTCAAGACGTTGACCACTATACTATATGGGTGTAGCCACAGCAATTCCTAAATAGGACTACTGCACTAAGTGGGTGCAGCCACTATAGCCACGGTGGTTCGATAAGGGCCACTGCACTATATAGGATAGGTGTAACTACTGAGGTCTTGGGATAGGCCACTGCATTATGTGGGTACAGCCATAGTGGTTCTAAGATAGGGCCACTATATTAGGTAGGTGCAGCTGTCGGGGTCCAAAATATGTGCCACTGCACAGCTTGGATTTCCCTATAATCCAGTGTTTTAAAGTGTCATTTTATAGGTTAGGCCTAAATGGAAAATGAGCAGTATAATTAATGACAATAAAAATAGATGTTGTTTAATGCGAAAAATTATTGATAAGCTGGAAGCTTAAGAAGATTGATAATGAAAGGACATCAAAAAGTTAAATAAGTAGAAAGATTATTAAAATAATATTACTTAATGAAATTGCCCTTGTATGTGTTACATGATGATTCATAAAGTGAATATTGCATGTTTGTGTGTATGACATACTTTTATTACATTAAATCCACCACTGAGTTATATACTTAGCATATTAGTGTTCTAATATGCAGGTTATTGATACAGTAGCTATCCAGCCTCAGTGTCTTTTATAGTGTAGTAGATAGATATTTAAGGGTATCATTTTATACTTTGATGGTTTTTATTTGGCACCCATGTATACATATGTGTGGGGTTGGGCTTAGCTAGGCAAGTACTGTATGTATGCATATTATGAGATTAATGTAAAAATAGATACTTAGTATGATATACAATTTGGCTTGTCTAATTGTTATGGGCCCCAGGGCTTGTTTGTTGATGATTGTGTGCTATGGTATAATGATATGTGAATTAGGGGACCATAAGGGTCCAGGAGATGATGGGAAATTGAGTATGATTTTATAAGTGTGTTTTTGCATATACATATTTTGGGCTTAAACGGCTACCCAAATTTCCATAAAATGAACAACTGGCTTAAAATATATCTTTATTAACTAGAAATAAGTTTTTATTAGATGGAAATAGTTAGAATAAGAAGGCTTCATGAAAAGAGAAAAAAATACCTACATGGATAAATAAATTAATTGATGACATAAGCGTTAAACGAATAAGCCCCGAGAGCAATTTTAAGAGGGGTGACAAGCAAAAAGTAACATTCCTTGTCTGGTTCCTTCAGGAATAGGTAGGGAGGGTTACAGTGATTTCTATAGTTGTGGCAAGAATAATGATAAAGAAAGGTTGTTAACCATTTTTAGCTCATGCGATTAACATTGATACAGAAGAACTAGATGCAAGTAAGATACCTTTTGTAGCAAAGTTTGTGGATGTCTTCCTAGATGAGTTGCCTAGTTTTCCACTAGGATGAGAACTTGAATTTGGGATTGATGTGTTGCTAGCCATAATGCCAGTTTTTATAGCTCTATACAAAATAGCCCCTATTGAGTTAGAGAAACTAAAGCTATAGTTGCAAAAGCTATTGGATAAGGGTTTCATCTGACCTAGTGTGTCACCATGGGGAGCATTAGTTCTTTTTGTCAAGAAGAAAGATGGTTCCTTGAGGTTGTATATAGATTATAGACAGTTGAATAAGGTCACTATCAAGAACATGTATCTATTATTTCAGATTGATGACCTTTTTTTATTAGCTCAAAGGGGCAAGCATCTTTTCCAAGATAGATTTGAGATCGAGGTATTATCAGCTGAGAGTGAAGGAAGCAGATGTGTATAAGATAGCTTTTAGGATAAGATAAGGCCACTATGACTTTTTTGTCATCCCATTTGGGCTTACCAATGTTCCAGTAGCATTCATGGATCTTATTAATTGGATTTTCTATTCATTCTTAGATCAATTTGTGGTGGTTTTCATTGATGATATTCTTATGTATTTGAAGAACCGGGATAATCATGAGAAGCATTTAAGAATTGTTCTAAAGAAGTTGAGAGGTGAGTAGCTCCATGCCAAACTCAGCAAGTGTGAATTTTGGCTAGATGAGCTATCTTTTATGGGTCATATAGCATCTACAGATGGCATTAGAGTGGATCCCAGTAAAATTAAGGCCATTAAGAAATGGAAGCTGCCTAAGAACACTACAAAGTTCAAAAGTTTCTTAGGTTTAACTGGCTATTACAGGAGGTTTGTCAAGGGATTTTCACTTATTATTACCCCTATGACACATCTTTTGAAGAAGAATGCCAAGTTTATTTAGGATGACTGGTGTCAAGAGAGCTTAGATAAGCTAAAAAGTATGTTGTCTGAGGCTCTAATTCTAGTTTAGTTGGTATTAGGGAAAGAGTTCACAATCTATAATGATGCTTTATTGAATGGGTTGGGATGTGTGCTTATGCAAAAGTGCAAGGTGGTTGCATATGCTTCGAGACAGTTGAAACCACTTAAGAAGAACTATTTGACCAATATTTTAAAGTTTGAAGCCATAGTGTTTGCTTTAAAGATATAAAGGCAGTATCTCTATGGAGAGAAATGCTATATGTATACGAATCACAAGAGTTTGAAGTATTTTTCCACTCAAAAGGAATTAAATTTGAGGCAAAGGAGTTGGATAGAGTTAATAAAGGACTATGATTGCCTTATTAACTATCATCCTAGGGAAGCTAATGTGGTGGCAGATGCCTTAAGTAGAAAGTTTATTTTAGTTTTTGAGAGCTATGAATGTCAATTTAAGTTCATTGATGATAGGGGTTTGATAGCTACACTTTAGATTAAGTTGAGTTTGTTACAACAAGTGAAAGACACTCAGAAGGACGATCATAAACTTATGAATGATGTTAGCATAATTCAAAAGAGGAAGCCTATTGAGTATGAAATCAAGGAAGATGGCTGTTTGTATTATCATAATCGGTTGTGCATACCTGATGTGGAGGAATTGAGATTTGGCAAGAAGCCCATAATGCACCATATGCTATGCATCCCAATAGTACCAAGATGTATCAAGATTTGAAGACAATTTATTAGTGGCTAAGCATGAAGAGACACGTAGCTAAATATGTGACCAGATGCCTTACTTGTTAGTAAGTAAAGGTAGAGCATCAAGTTCTATCTAGACGACTTCATCCTATAGCAATACTAGAATGAAAATGGTATAGAGTCACTATGAATTTTGTTGTTGGGTTGCCAATGACTCAAAGCAAGTGTGATTCAATATGGATTATGGTTGACAAATTGACTAAGTCAGTATAATTCATACCTATGAGGACAAACTGCTCCTTAGAGAAGTTGGCAAAGTTATAGATCGATAAGTTTGTTCAGTTGCATGGTGTGCCATTGGCTATCATTTCTAATAAGGATCTAAGGTTTACATTGAGGTTTTAGAATAGCTTCATAATGCCTTGGGCACTCGACTCAATTTTAGCACGGCTTTTCATCCGTAGACAAATGGATAATCAAAAAGGATCATATAAGTTCTTGAAGAAATGTTAAGAAGTTGTGCCATTAGATTCAAGGGAAGTTAGGACCATTATCTGTTTTTGGTAGAGTTAACCAATAATAATAATCATCAAGTGAGCTTAAGCATGGCTCCTTACAAAGGCTTTTATGAGAGAAGATGCAAAACTCCTTTATGTTGGAGTGAACTCAGTAAGAATAAGCTTATAGGGCCAGATTTGGTTAAGGATGTTAACAAAAAAGTGAATATCATCAAAAAAAGGCTCAAAGCAGGTTCAGACAGACAAAAGTCTTTTGCAGACTTAATAAAAAGAGACATTTAATACAAAGTGGGGGATAAGGTTTTTCTTAAGGTATCACTATGGAAGAAGGTGTTGAGATTTGGCAAGAAAGGTAAGCTAAGTCCACGGTTCATTGGCCTATATGAGATCATTGAATATGTGGGATCATTGGCTTATAAACTAGCTTTACCTCCTAAGCTATAATAGATACACAATATATTCTACATGACAATTCTTAAAAGATATAGTTCATATCTATCTCATGTGCTATTAGCTAAGGAAGTAAAGATACAGCCAAATTTATCTTATGAAGAAGAGCCAATGAGTATATTAGCTCGAGTGGTTAAAGAGTTACAGAACAAAAGTGTGCCTTTAGTGAAAGTGTTATAGCAATATCATGGCATGAAAGAAGCAACTTGGGAAAGTGAGGCTCAGATGAAAGAGCAACATCCACATTTGTTTGAATCAGGTAATTTCAAGGATGAAATTTCTTTTAAGAGGGGAAGAAATGTAACACCACGAAAATCCCAACTTATGAATAGTACTTCCTTGTATGAATAGTGTTTCTCAAAATTAGGTCACACTAATCTTACTTAATGGAAATTAGTCATAAATAATTTTGGCTAAAATTTGGAATCAATCTGAAGTCGTCAAAATGGTTAAAAAGGAAATAAGATTTTACAACAGTGTCCTATGAATAATGTCGTAAGTAAAGCTGAACCGTAAAATAATTCAATTTTTGCTTAGAAAATCCTAGGACCGATATGACCTAATACTTAAATATTCCAAATAGTCTATTAGCATGTCAAGAAGTATTTTTAGTAAATCGGGTAAAGCTATTAAATTACATTTTTATCGGATTTTTAAGCTTTTTGAACATAGGTTTTTACGAGGGTGAAGGAATATGCCTTAAAGAATTTTTAGGTCAAGTAGTATATTTTAAAGAATGTTTGAGTTATTAAGTTATGCATTATGGTGATTAATTAAATAAAAAGTGGATTTTTAAAGAAGGTTTTAAGGTGGAATTTTGTGGACCTTTGGATTTTTTATCCAACCACTCACTTGTACCTTATATAAAGGTCAAATTTATGGTTAAAATATGAATAGTGATCAACCACCCCAATTTCTTTCTTTTTCCTCTTTGGTCGACACTCTCTCCTTTTCTTCTTCCTCCATTTTTTTCTTCCCTCCTCAAACCAAGCTCTAATCTAACACTTTTAAACACTAAACTCAACCTCTATGATCTCCTGAACAAGATTCAAGTAAGAAAATCAAGTTCTGTTAGGTGATTTTTGAGTTTTGAGAACATGGTAAATAGTACCCATTTTTCTTTTGGGTAAGGGTTTTTTGAGTTCTATTATTTTTCTAATGTTATTAGGGTGCCCAAGAACAATTTATTGTGTTTGGATTAATTTTTGGAGGTGTATTTGATTTTTAGTGATTTTTTTTAAGTTTTAGTTATATTATGTGTAGTGGATGTTGAACAAAGGAGCAAGAAGGGGAAAGAGAATGCTTGATCTTGCTCTAATGGTGTATTTTGATCCCTAAATAAGTGTATTCAAGTAAAATTATGTATTGTATTAGAAGGTTGAAGCATTTAATATGTGTATGTGTTATGTAATTAATGAAAATTAATATGTTTAATGATATTATGTTAAATTAACATTATGTTTAATGTGGAAAATGTGTTTAATTGTGTTTGTGATGAGATTTTGGCATGATTAGTGTCTTGTATTAGATAGGCCGAAATGCCCTAAGTGAGGGATATGCATGCTTTTTGGTTATAAGCCATGATACATGTTATTATTATGCTAAATTGTGAGTTCTGATGATAATTATGATAAAGATGGTTTTGTAATTTGAGGAGTGTTAGCTATATGCTTTTGAATGATGATTAGATTGTAATGACCCAAAAATCTCAGCTTTTATGAATAGTGCTTTTTTAGGATGAATAGTTTTCCTAAGACTCAAGATGCACTGAAGCTATTGGATGAAAGTATTAGTCATAAAATAAATTTGGGTAAAGTTTGAAATTAATTGGAAGTCATTTGATTGGTTAAAAAAGCTAAGAAAGTTTTTACAGCAGTGTCTTGTGAGTAATAACCAAGGCAAAGCTTAACCATAAAATAGTTTCAAAGTTGCTCAGAAAATTTCAAAAATTATATAACCTGATACTAAAAAATTCTAACAAGCCTAATGGCACTAGAATCAAAATTTTTAAAGGTCGGGAAGTATTTTATTTGAATATCGGGAGACTTAAAAATGGCATTTTAATTCAATTTCTTTCATTTTTTGAACACTAATTTTTAAAGCATATGGGGCATTAATTAATTTAATTTTTCATGGATTAAATGAGAATAATGGGGTTTTTTATGGGAGAAGAAAATTTGGAGGAAATGTACTTAAAAGGAATTTTTCCAAATACTATAAGTAGGTTAAAATTTTCTAATTTTGGTCAAACCATCACACAACTCTCCTCCCTCTCTCTTCTTCCCCATGCCATCGACCACCAAATGAGGACTCCTCTATTTTTAAGCCATCCAAGCTCTATTAAGCCACCATTCTCCATACTCTACTAAAAATACATTCTCCCCACGGCCCCCAGATGCATATTTGAGCGAAAATACTGAAGGAGATCTAAGGATTTCTCCTAAAATTAAGTCAATTGAATAATGTCACTTTTTTGTTTGGGTAAGAATTTTTCAAAACCAATATTTTTTTCTTTAATCTAGAGGTGGCCAATAGTCTTTTAATGTGGTCATTTGTAATTTTTGGTTATCATATGAATTTGTACAAATTTTTCTAAATCAAATCTGTAATGGGCAGTTACCTAATTAGAGAGGGCTTATGATAAGGGGAAAATGAAATTTTATTTCGGCCTCATAGAGTATTTTAAACATGCTAGGTATGTGTAATCGACCTAACTAGTGCATTTATTATATGCCCTAATGTATACATGTTGTATGTACATATGTATATGTGTGTATAAATAGGCATTTGTCATATAAATGAAAAATTAACATGTAAATTGTGATTATAGGGTAAAATAGGATATGAATGTATAATGTATGATGGAAAAATTGGTGGTATATATGTACATGAATGGCCAAATGGCCTTATGAGTGGGAATGTGTGTGTGTTATGATGAAAATGTGTAATTTACCATATAACGGCATAAAATGATGGATTATGAATTATGAATTATGAGATAAAATAAAGTAACATGATATTGCATCAAATAAACATAGGTGTGTGTGAGTGTGACTTGTGGCCGAATGGCCCTTTGGATAGGTATAGGGCTATATGTCATGTAAGGTATATAAATGAGCATGTCTTGATAAATTATGAAAGTTATTGCATATGTGAAGATTGAGGCGATGAAATAAGTTTAGTATTTTCATGTATGATATGATAATGTTGTGTATATACTCTATATGCATGAAATGCATAAAATTAAGCATCACATGAGTTGTATGTTAATTATGCATATATTAGCTTTAAAATAAGAAATAATTGAGTGATGAATATGGCAAGATATGGAAAATGTAAATTGGTATTGGAAGTGATTTTAGGCCAAATGGATTAATCCAAATGGGAATGATTTTGGGATGATAAAAATGATGAGAATATAATTTGAGAACTATGCTTTGATGCTTGAGATTGTGTTGTCTGAAATGGCCTATTTGCTCTTAAGGAATGTTTATGCCTTAAAAGGAATATGAAATTGATGATATGTGCTCATAAGTGAGAAATGAATAATTTGATGTTGGAAATGTGTATGTAAGCATAGTATGGGAATGTGAGACACATGAAATGTTTAATACATGTGAAATTGTGCTTAAACACCAAAATAGAGGAAATGAAATGATATTTCTAGTTTCATCTAATTGTGATGGTGTTATGGTCAAAATGACTTATTTAAGCCTAAATTATGATAGTGAAATTAATAAAACATCAAAATAGCCCATATGAGTAAAAACCTAGAGATGGATAGGTTGACCGATCAACTAAGGATAGATAGTAGTTTCTAGGCACTTCGGTGCTTGATCTTTGTTACAAGTCCACTCATAATCTAACCCAAAACTTGTATTTGATGATCTTAAGTTTCTACATGAGTGCAGCTACCATTGAGGTCCTATGGGACCACTCTATGGTCTACACTAGTGCAGTAGCCATTCAAGTCCAAAATATGGGCCATTGCACACGATGATCCCATTATCCATATGTTTTATGTTCTCATTAATGTGGGCATTATAAAAATAATTTTATACACTTAATTAGAGTAAACTTGGTCTTTTAATACACTACACATTTTAAGTTATGTAACAGATTAATATTGTTGAGAATATAATAATTGTATTATTTATGCTTATTGGTGGAATGTAAATGCGATATTAAGTGTTTTGCATATCATGATGTCATTAAACATGTTATTTCTTTATCTTAAATAGTGCATATACATGGTGTGAATTAAGATACATTTATCATATGGATGATTAATGCTATCATTGTGAGAATGAATATGTGTCAATAGTTGCAGGCAATAGTTATTTTGATTACACCACTAAGCAATTCACTTAGCATATTGTTTCTTTTGCTATGCGTAAGTAAGGAGGGCAATTGAGCCTAAACCTCGAGACATACAGACCAATAAAAGAAGATTTTTTTTGGTATATTTTATTATTGTAATTAAATTATGAAATGTATAGACAATAAAAAAATACACGTTGTTGTTTGTAAATTGTAAAAGATCTATACTTGTATTTTAAAATATTTTAAATTGATGTATGCTTAACTAATGTCTCTCCCTAAGGTTGAGATTGTGTGTTGTTATTAATGCTGATTGGAGTAATCAGAAAGATCATGGAGTTGAGGAAATGTATGTGAAACATTATAGAAGTGTTTTTCTTGAGTATAGGTTGCTATTCAAAAATTTAGGATAATGCCCAGTATAGCTGTTATGGTGCCGAAATTTTGGCATGAGGATTCCTAATTTTTGAATATGTAACTTGGTTTTTGAAAGGTTTTTGAAAACCACATTTTCATGTGCTGATGATGCTTGATAAGATGTTTTAAATAATAATGTAGAATAAGTTGAGTTTAAATAACATGTTATATGAGCACATCTTAGTCAGGTACGCGATCGAACCAAGTAAGGGGTATTACATATATTGTTATGTAATGATATAAGGTTTGATAATATGATGTATGATAATTATGAGCTTAAATGGATTATAGGGACATATGAAAGGTTATTTCAATGCATATGGTGTATAATGGCCGAATGAGAGTGCATATTGTTTTAGATGATTAATATTAGTTATATGAAGTTAAAATAAGACATAGATAATGATAGGATGCCATGTAGCATAGTCTCACATTTATGCCCATTTAGGACTAATATGTATGGCATAATAAAGAGTAAAATATCTTGTCATGTTTAATGTCTAATTAAATGTTATACCAGCTAATTATGCTTTTGGCATGAAAAATGGCATGGAAATCTATGATGTAATGATGTGTTCTATATGATGGTACATGGGAAGGATGTTATGGCTGAAACTCTCTTATGAGATATATGTGCTTGTAATGTTAAAATAATGGAAGAAATGATATAGTTTAGATGGGTTATACATGTCATATAATAAGTGATATTTACATGCTTAGTATATACTTTACTTTGGTGCACATGTATGCATGAAAGGTATTATGGTCAAATGGTTAATAGGGAAATAAGGGAGGAATTTATATATGCATATGATGAATGAATTTATATGTGAACATAATGGCATGGAAAATACACATTTGACATTATGGCATGTATAAGGCTAAAATGAATAAAGTCATGTGATGAGCTTATATTTAAGCTAAACTCACATCTTAAAACTATGTAATGTAATAACTATATTTGGAAACATAAATGATAATTGTATACTCATGAATATGGTGATGTGTGTGCATTGGTATATAAATATTGGAAATAAGGCAAGATAGACTAAAAGTTATTTAAGAAGGTAAGACTTATATTATAATAGTAATGCCCCATATGATCAGACAACCTAGATTGGATAGGTTAACCGATCAATTAGGGAGTCATAACAACTACTAGGGTACCACAGGTACTTAATTTAGCCTCTAAACACTATTTAGCCTTCAGGAAATCACATTTAGCCTACAAGAAATATTTAGCCTTAGGGCCTATGGGCAATTATATGTGACCTATGGGTAATATTTAGCCTTCGAGCAACCAAATTTAGCCTCCAAGAACCATTTGTCCTGTTGTTATCTCTTAGTATGGGCATAATATGTTTAATTAAATTTGAAGGTGAGATTTATGGATAATAAATAGAATTAATGTACATGTGTAAAAAGGAAATGATCAAAGTTTGTCAATAATAAGTGATTTTGTGTGCATGGCTTGATATGTTATTATGATATAATGCTCATGAATAAATGATTCTTTTTAAAATTGTCATTATGAGTGTTTTCTTGCTTATATACATGTGATGAGATATGTATGGTCATAGTAATAAAGTAAATACTACATGACCATTGATTTTTCATGACATGCAAGTGTGCATACATAAGTTAAATTGGATTCACCACTAAGCATTCGCTTAGCGCACCATTTTGTTTTGTGATGCGTAGGTTAAAGAAATAGCATATTAGAGTCAAAGCCTCAATCCAGAAGATTTATTTAAAAAGCTTCTTTTTGGTATTTTGTTTATTTTGGTATAATCATATGATGTAATTAGTAGTAAAGGAATTCTTATGTAATTTAGGGATTGGGCCTAATATATGCTTGAAATTGTATTTCATAAGTTTTAAAAGATATTTATAAGACTGATTATATAATTATGTATGTTAAACCATTATTAGCCAAGTTTCTTTTACTTCAGCATGAATGAATTGATATTTAATCTGATTACTAAATTTTAAGACTATTGGGTTGATTTGGAGGGTTAGATAGACCTAGATGTTATTGTTGAATGAATGAATGGCTTAGAAGTATTGTATTATGTAGGTTATTATTTATATAGTGCCTTGTACAACTGTTATGCTATCAAAATTTTTACATAAGGACCCCCAATAGTATACCTTGTAATTTGGTTTTTTGAAAATTCATATTTTTATAACTATATACATGTAAAGTATGTTTTAAACTTCAATAAAAAAAGTTTTTAATAAATAAAGGTTTTCCTCATAAATATTTGGATATCAATTTGAGTGTCACTCTATACTTGGGATCGATGGTTAGACTAAGTAAGGGGTGTCACAAAGTAAGTTTAAAATGCTCGAACTATTGAGATTCAAAGGGAAAGGAGACCTTAAAATACACATTAGGCAATATGCTAACATAATGATTACCACGGGCTTTGATGAGAAACAAATCACTAATTTGTTAATTTAATCATTAAAAGAGGCACTGGTAAAGTGGTTCCATATGCTAAATGAAGTCACTACCAAAAATTGGAGAAAGTTGGTTAAAGCATTCATCATGCAATATGCTTTTAACACTAATATCGAGATTTCACTACATGAACTTGAACTTACAAGCAAAAATCTGATGAAAATTTCTTGGATTTCTTATTAAGATAGAAAAAATAAAGTGGTTTAAATGGAAGTGTTGCCTTTAGAAAGAGATTAAGTAAGGGATTATAGTAGAGAATGCACTCCCATACATCTCTAACAAGCTATAATATCTTTCTTTGAAAACCTTTTTAGAAGTCTGTGATGCCGCTCTAAGGGTTGAAGATATGGAAAGTAAAGAGAAGCAAAGTTAGAAAAGAAATTCAAGAGCCTAGTCTTCTAATAAAAAGCTAATTGATATCTGTGCCACAAGAAATCACAGATTCTTAAACTTAAGAAAACCATTATCTAAAGTCCTAGAGAAGCTTAAAGAAAAAGGCCCAGTCACTCCACTTGATTCCAAACCACCACCACATCCCTTATCTCCTAAGTAGAACCCAAATGCTTATTACAATTATCATGAAGGCAAAGGAAATAATACTAATAATTGTATCCATTTACACCATGTTGTTTAGG
>CANXYI011640811.1:0-12084 GCA_948208565.1 Hura crepitans
TCAAAAATTCTCTTGAGGCCATTTAGGAAGGAATTTTTAATTTTTGAAGTTATTTGCTATTTTTCCTTAATTTTGAGTTTTTCACACAAGGGCCAAGATTTTACGAGCCTCTAAATAGGCTCGATTGAGAATTTTTAAAATTGATGCAATAATTTTTTGAGGTTCGAGTGAATTTTTAAAATTTCCCAAAGTTTCCAAGAAAAATTGAGATTTCGGGGCACTTGGGTGGCACATGTCACCACTCGAGCTACCCTAGCCACTATAAAAGGGGTGCCAAGTGGCCATTACTGCACTTAGCCTGTAGACACCTCATCCTTTCACCATTTTCTCCTTTCTTCCTTCTCTCTCACCTGATGCCACTTCTCCTTTCTCACATCCATTTCTATGGCTTTTCAAGCTTAATTCATCCCTAATTTATCACTAAAAATTACCTTGATTAGTTAAGAATTGGTCTTTGAAGGTTTGGGAGGCCATAAGCAAGCATAGAACTTAAGAAAAATCAAGGAAGTTGTATGTAAACAAAGGGTACTTGGAAAATCAAGTTTATGTGTAAGTTGCCTTTCCCATTTTTCACTTTTTTCCAAGGGGATTTCATTATTCTAAGGGTGCTTATGTTTGTAGATTTTCATTTAGAGGTCTATAGAATTTTCTAAGCCATGGATATGTGTATGTAGGCTAAGGTGGAGTTGATATTCAACAAAGGAAATAAAGGTGCTAAAGTGTGGGCAAGACTCCATTTCAAGTGTAGGTATGCCATGTTTAATTCTTGTGTAATTTGTATGGAAACCTTGTATGGAATTGGTGGTTATGGTGAGTAATGTGTGTGTAATGGTGATTTAAACTCACTTTAATGTTATTTTCATATGAATTGAGTTATTTATGGGATGATTTGGTGGAAGGAATGGTGGGAAGGGTATGGCCTCACTTTGGCCAAGAGGGTGTATGTATGTGTCTGGTGTATTATGTCATATGTACATAAGGTTTATCATGAGCAATGATGTGCACGTTATGGGATTTAATGGTGTATATGTGTGTATGGTGAGAAAAGGCATGGTTATGGGTTATGCCATGAATGGCCGAGAGGTATGTTAGGGTGCCTTAGATTGCAAGTTATATGTATAGCATGGTGGCATAGTGTAGGGGATAGGAAATTATATGTTAGGCATGTCATTAGATGTATATGTAGTGAATTTGATGAAAATGTGTATATGTGTGTGGAAACCATAGTATCGTCGAGGCATGTGTGGTGTATGTTATGGCATGACATACATGGTATGGCATGTGTATAGCAATGTATATACTAGAACTTTGGTATATGACATACGCATATGTTGAATTATGGAAATGTGCATGTGTGTGATCTTGATTTAGTGGTGGCTGAGAGGTATGTTATGGTTGGCATGTACGTGTGTGTGAGAGACATAGTATATGACATGTAGAATTGGCATGACATGATGGACATAAATTATGTGACATGATAATGGCATGAAATGGGCATGAATATATGAGTAAGCATGGTAAGATAATTCCTTAGTATAGGTAAAGAAATGGCGTTCCTAACTGAGTTAAGAAATGGTTTATAAATGGCTTAAAATAAGCATGGTAAAAATGACCTATAATGGGTATTATAATGGCATGAAATTAGATATGTATTCAGACACTTTCTGTATTTGGTTTAAAATGATTTTAGGGCCACTTTTGAGGCCATTTGGAATGTATGGAATGACATGATTCTAGGGGCCACAATGGCATGTGGTAATAGGTTAGAGTGGCATGGAAAAATGCCCAGAAAATGGTGACCATAGACCTATAAATGTGTATGAAAAATTAAAAGTGACCTATAACTGTCCTAAGAAAATGACCAATTGGAACTTAAACTAGAAATGGCCCATAACTTAATATAATTAACTTAAAATAATGGTATAAAATGGACTTAAATGGGACTTGGAATTGTCCCAAAAACTGACCAAAGATTGGCTTAGGAAATAGACTTATAACTATTTGGTAAGACAAAAATAGACTGTAACTGTCTGGGTAAAAATTCTATTGTTGAAATAAATTCATAATTGTTTGTTGTTCAATTCTAAATATTATAAAATGATGATTAGCAAATAAATGGAAAACAATAAAGACAGATAGCCTATTAGTTAGACACCTACTAGATGGGTTGACCGGTCAACTAGGGATTAATAGCTGCTAGATATTTGATGATAATTTATTGGATATTGAGAGGTCTATGGACTGATCCCAGCTATCTATTAGAGATATTTGATAATGATATCTTAGATATTAGGAGGTTTACAGACTGATCCTTACTATCCACTAGAGCTATTTGCTGTTGATTATTTGGATATTAGGAGGTCTATGGACTGATTCCTACTATCCATATAGAGTTTTGCTATTGATTATTGGGATATTAGGAGGTCTACGGACTGATCCCTACTATCCCCTATCTAGTATTGGGAGGTTCACGTGAATTGATCCCTGCTATTAGACTTGGCTAGTACAGTGGTCAAGGTCAAGAATGTGGGCCACTGCATAATTTTTTAGTTCCCTTTTGGTCTAGTGTCTTTAAGTGTAGTCTATCTAGTCGGGTTTATTGAATTAAATTAAACTAAATTAAAATTCAAACCAAATTTGATGTCAATCACATAATAAATAAATTTAATGAGAATACCACAATGGCAAAACTATAATTAATTGACTAGGAATACTGAGTACTAGAATAATTATCACTTGCACAGATTGACTATCCTATATTGCACTTATACATTTATAGCCTGTTACTACATCTGAGTGCTTGCATGTGACATGTTTTTAATACATTAGATTCACCACTGAGTTTTATACTTTGTGTACTAGTGTTTTGGTGAGTATGTTACAAAAGTAAGTAGTTCAGCCTCAAGGATTATGCAGTGTAGTAACATAGACAGTGAAGGGTATATAGATGTGTTTTTTTATATAGTAGGCACTTATGTAAATATTATAGGTTATGGGTTCAACAAGCTTAGAAGCTACTAGTGTTTGTATATATAAAAGTATGTGTGATATATATAAACATTCTATTTATCTGAATGTTTTATTTCTATGGTTTTTGATGATTTTAGGCTTGAGGTCCTATGTGATATGTAAGTGTTCATTGATATGTGATGATGTTATTGAGTGGACCAGAAGGGTCTAAAAGGAGACAGAGTGATAGTAATAATATTAGAAGTGCTTTTATAGGTGAAGAAAAATTTAGGATGTCACTAGGGTAGCCGTTGTGCTGCCCAATTTTCTATAAACATGTAGGGGGTCTGTTAGATAGTTCTTTAAGTTTATTATACCTCATATAAGAATAGTTAAGGGATAGATAGAGAAGCTACGCAATATCAAATCAAATAATAAATAAATTGTAAGTGCTAAAGAGTATAGACATGGAGCAATTTGATGGATAGGTGACTTGATGGGAAGTACATTGCCTATCGGGTTTCTTAGGGAATCTGGTAGGAGATGTCATAGAAATAGAGTTGGATAAGGAGATAAATAAGATATCCAAGTATAATAGTAAGGGCAAAATAGGTAAAATGAGCTCAAAGAAGAGGTTATAGAGTCAAGTTTGTAAGATAGCTATCAATGTCCCTATGGATGAGGGCTATTTCTTTTCTTGTTGATGCATTTGACATTGGGGGCTGGGTTATGCATTATTTGACATGAATTGCATACCAACATTCTAGATATTTGTATAGTATCATGCTTATTGTTTTCCTTATCCTTGCACATGCATAACCATAGCTTGAGGATGGCATACTTGTAGCTCTAATGTAAAGGAACTTGATAGGATGATGATAATGATAAGGAATAATGAGATGGTATTCAAGAAGATGAGATAAGGGATAGTATAAGTAAAAAGAGTTAAGTAGAGGAAAAAGGTAATACCTTTAGATATAATTAGAATTGAAGTTATGACAAAGTGGGGAAGATATCATATTTGTGAGATTATTATAAGAATAAGCAAGTATTTAGGTAGGAGAAATGAGAATTAAGGGGAAATAGTTTAGAGAAGATGGGTTGAGAAAGGCATAAGATGAGAACTAATTGGAGGGCACGTGAAAACACAAATAGATAAGGAAGTACAAAGAAGAATTGGAGATATGGAACTACTAAAGATCATTAGAGGGGAAGTAGATAAGGAGAATTATAATGAGTGAGAAAACCCCAGCATGATGGTAAAGAGCTAAATTTTTTTTGGGATTAACAAATAAGTATTGAAAGGTTGCTAAGAAGTGCTCCCCAGATGTTTCCTAACTATTGTGAGTGAATGTGAGATTGAATGAGATGACAGGGTTAAGAAAGAGGTGAAGTAGAGATGAGGTAGATTGAAAACTAATCTTAATGAGGCATTTTATTATGAACCTGAAATGATGTTGATATAAGGGAGAAGTAATAATACGTGTCTTATAGCATTGCAACTACAAGAAAGGGCTACTTGAAAATGTTTGGAAATCCTATGGTAAGCATGTTATCTTTAAAGTATAAATTCTTAATAGTATGATAGGAAGTGTTGTATTCACACAAATTGTGGGAATTTTACCTACCTTTCATGAAGAATTTAGTATGAACCGTAATGAGGAATGATAAAGTCTAAACATGGTTAAAAGGTAATGTCAGTAAAATTGTGAATGAAAGTCACTTTAGTGGGATCAATGAGAAAACCCAATTATAAGTAAGTCACCTTATGTATGGATTGAATCAAAACAAAGAGAAAAGAGATTGAAAAAGTTAAGATCAAAGGATATAAATGTATATATAACCTCGTAATGTGCTATATGTTAGAAGGGAGAGAGAATGAGAACAAAATTATAAGGAGAGCACATGACACTATCCAAGCAGTGTACTTTGAAGATATAAGAATGCAATAAGGCCTAATGTCGTAGGATTAAAGGCCATAATAGATGAGAATGTCTTATCTATTAACAAATGGAAGTTGGAATTCAAACTTCTCGACATAATTTTATTATATATAGATATGGAATAGAAATAAAAGAAAGAATGCTAGGAGTTTTATGAAAAAGCTATCAATAGGTTGGACTAAGTACAATATCTCTTAAAATATTGTATGTAGATAGACTGTACCAGAACCTAAGAATGAAATTATAGCTAATGATAACTATTAAATGAGCCTAGGCAAGATTGCTTATGGGGTATAAAATAGTGAAAAGGCAAGACACTTCACCTAGTTGAAAAGGAATCTAATGACAAACTGAGAAGGACAAGTGGACATGTGCTATAATGAATCATATGATAATGTGACTGAGAGAATAAAAACCTTAGAAGTAATAGAAGCCCGAAGCTTGAAGTATCACTTTATTAAAAAAGAGAGTGAGACGAGTTGAGGCTCATCAATCTATAAAGACTATAGGACACATAAGACCAATGATAGATTAACTGATGGTATTACTAAGGAAATTTTAAGGATGAAATTTCTTAAGAGGGAAAGGATTGTAATGCTCATAAATCTTAGTTTTATGAATAGTACTTTCGAGGTATGAATAGGATCTCTAGGGATGCCAAGGCACCATATGATGGCTAGAAGGGGACGTACTAGTCATAAAACTTTGACAGGCAAGAAAATGATGAAAATGAAAGAATTAAAACTTTTAGCAGAACTAATAAATCATTTTAAGCTATGAACTAGTGAATAGTATCCTTAGTTGAGATTATGTCGGGACAACATCAGGATGTGCCTAGATGGACTTAAAAATATCATACCCTAAAGGTTAAAAACTCCAATGAGCCTAGTCATGAAGAAATTTTAATTTTTTGAAGTCGATTGATATTTATTCGAAATTTCTAAATTATACGAGTGAATAGTAACCCTAGTTCTCATTGAAATTTGGGCCCGATATTTTAGAGGCCCCTTAATTGGGAATTTTGGGAATTTTTAGCACTAAAAGGAATAATTTTAGAGATCTTAAAAAATTATTTTACATTTTTAAAGGTTAAATCATAAATAAGATTAATCATGACTATCCGATCGCCATGTGGTGCGATCTGGGCCATCCACCATCTTAATATATATAGATGTGTATATGTGTGCATGTAGGTGATTAAAAGAAGTCATCTTTATCCCTTCTCCCTAAGAAAGTTGATGCCATTACCAAGTCTCCCCCTCCCTTTTTATTTCTTCACATCTAACCCTTAAACACTTCATTCTATCTGTTTGAGGTAGTAAATCATGTCTCCATATCCTCTAAATTAAGATTCTAGTGGGAGAAATGCAAGAAAAAGGCTATTTTGGGAGAAGTAAGCACTTGATGAATAGTGCAACTTTGATGGGTAAGTGAAATTTTCTAAGGTTTAATATTTTTATTCTATGGTATTTGAGGTTTAAATGTTAGATATGGACAAAGATTTCAATTTAGAGTTGTATAGATTTTTGTAGAATTTTCTAAGCCAAAAACCTAATATGTTTGTAGTGAAATGGTGAAGTTGATGGATGAAGAGGAAACCAAGGATTTTGGAGTGCAATCAAAATTTTTTGGAGTCTAATGTAAGTGAATTTAGTGAAAGTTGCATTACATGTTATGTGTTTGTGCAATTTGAGTGAATATGCATATGTATGGAAATGTTTAATTAGGAGTGCGTGTATGTGTTTGAACATTAGAAATTTGGGAACAACATTAGATAATAGAAATGCATAGTAATGTGTAGAGAAAAGAGTGAAAAACAATATGGATATGTGAATTAGAATTATAGCTGAATGATGTAACTTAGTGTGTATATACATGTGCTTGTGTGGTTGTAACATACTAGGTATAAATTAACTAGTAATATAGTAATAGACCTAATAAGTATGAAAAGTAGGAGAGAAAATGAATGAATAGCCATTAATGAGTCATAACCAAATGACAAATGGTGATAAATGTGTATGTGTAGTTGTAATAAGAAGTAAATGATAAAGAATTTAAGTGAATAAGTGATTATAAGTATGGTTATGGTTGGAATGAGTAAATAATGAGAATTTAAGGGTATGTACATGTATATATAAGTAGTATAAGAATTGTTAATGTTAGGCATGAGTAAAGAAATCTTAAATAACAAATGAACATGTAACTCAAGAATGTCTCATAAGGAAAATGAATTTGAAAGAATAGGTAATGAGTGGATAATGAGTAAATTATGGTGATGAGTAAGGAGTATGAATTATTGGTTAGACTATATACACATGTAGAGTCATGGTTAATATATGAGGATGATGAATGCAGAAGAATGAATAATAAATCAAGAATGAATGTAAACTAATATGATGACTTGAGAGTGCAAGTTATTAATATTAAGATATGAATGTGAATTGTATGATAGCTGGGTGTTGAATAGTGAAAATAATGGAACTAGTCTAATTTACTTAAGAGGATTATGTAGAATGTAAACTATGTGACCTTGAGATAAAGAATCTAATGATATATTAGAATGAATAATATTAATTGGTGAGGATTTAATGAAATAACAATATATATGGGGAATTAACCTATAAGGAATTATAAAACTTTCCTTTAAAAGCATCATTGATTATGCATGAAAGACTTATATGAGATATGATAAATTGAGTTGATGAGAATTGAGGTGTCAGACCTAGCAAGAAGAATACTAGTTAATTAATGTGAAGTATGATATGAAATGGTTGATGATATTAAAAGGGATTTTTGAGGATAAGGAATATGATAACCTACCTCAAATAATATTCAGAGTAAGCTTGTGAATCCATACTAAATGGAAGAAAAATGATAAATGATTGATTATAAATAATAAATAAAAGTGTAAGAAATTTATTGCCTATGTTAGTCAGACCACTTACAAGATAGGTTGACCGGTCAACTAGGAAGTTAGCAGTTGCTAGAGGTTCTGGTCCTCCTAGGCCATTGCCTATTGATATGAGATGGCAAGTGTAGTTACTGAGGTTTTGATAGAGAGCCCTGTACACCTAAGTATTAAGAGGTCTGTACAGACTGATCTTTGCTATCTAGGGTTATTGGAGAAGTTCGCATGGACTAACTCTGACCATCTTAGGTATTGGGAGGTCTATACAAAATGATCCTTGCTTACCCACCTTTTTATGGATTTGAGAGGTCCCATGGCACTGATCCCTACTATCCACTTGATATAATGACTAGGATTTGGGAGGTCTCATGGGGCTGACCTTGTTTTCTCTATTATTAGGAGGTCTACCAGGACTAATCCCTACCACTCTGATTTGGGAGGTTCTTATGAACTGATCCCTACTATTAGGTGGATGGTGTGTATAGACATTGAGGTCCATAATGTGGGCCACTATATGACATAGACCCCACTATCTAATGTTTAAAGAGTTATCTTTCGAGTATGGGCCCTATAAAATGATATGAATACAATATTCTATTATGTAGTTGTAACATGACATAAGTAAGTTAAAATTTGAATTATTAATTTCGTTGTAACTTATAATGTGATATCTTGACTCTGACATGATTGTGTGGTGAATTAAGATCAGTAATTGATAAGCTAAGATATTAGTAAAGTAGTTGTATGTGAATGGTATTATTAATTGTAATAGTAAGTATATGACTCATATGAATAAGAATGGTGTGATTGTAGTAGTCTGATGAAGGTAAAATCTTAAGAAAGTATGTATCTAAGTGTTTAGGAAAAAATAAGAGTAAAAGTAACCACTTAAAGAGAACTTTAGAGGTTATCCCTAATGCTGAATGAGATTTTAATAGAAATAAAAATGGTTAAAGTATCAGAGTCAAACCAAATCAACCTATATTAATCTTGTAACTAAATATGTACAAATCCTATAATTAACATAATTACTATCAAATTCAAGGAATTAGCTAGACATACATGGAATACATAAAACCTTAAGTAATAATGGGATAACATTATGTAATTTAAGAATATGGCTTGTATGTGATGTATGCGTGTATGATACAATGCATGTTTCACTAAATTCGCCACTGAGTTTATACTCAGTGTTTTGATTGTTTTGATACATAGGTGTTAAGTAGTAATAAGCAGTGTGGATGTAACTAGTGGTATAATAGAAGGCTTTCAAGGTAATGATACCCTTGTTAATATAATGTACAAGTAAATACATTAGTGGACTTATGTATGATAGGGTAGTAGTTGTACTTATAGCTAGGGACATATGTAACTTGGTATTCAACATAAAAAGTTGAATAAAACTTTGATAAGCCTAAAAATGAGCTTATAAGTTTGATATCTATAGATCTGCCCAAGAGGGTATAAGATATGGTTGGCACAATATTATATATATACTGAAATAACTAAATGGGTTAATATGTATAAATAAACACTAGTTTCAATAAGATTTAAATGAAAATAGCCCTTGGCAATATCAAAGATGGGTGACCTATAGGAAGTGACATCTTTTATTCATTCCAATGATGGATTGGATAGGGCATGTGACAAAAGATGACATAGACCTTGTGTTTGTGAGATTATAAGGTCGAAAGATTTTTGCATATGTTTGTCATTGTTGCATTTCACTTTCATGCATGTGTATCTCATACATGTTATGCATCCTTAAATCTCATTCATCACAACTAACCTTTTTTTTTGTAGCCACTATAGATCTTCCATAAGCCAATTAGGTTCGAGGTCCAAATGAAAGAATAGTCAAAAGAAAGATTATCCCCACATCTAACAATTCAAAAATGGTAGAATAAAGAGGGAACACATTTACATCCATGTAGTAGATATATGCCTGTATCGATAAGAAGTTTCAGGAATTTAAGAAGAAAATGGTAGCCATGTTATCCAAGGCATTACCCGGGGTTATGCCCACTGTTAATACACCACTACCTATTAAAACACCTTTGGCTACACTTGTTGCCTTATTTGCTATCAAACCAGCTATCTCCAGAGGGATTGGTATGAGGAAAGATGTAGGAAGTTTAGGGGAAAAGGCTAAAAAGGCCACGTACTTCAATCTAGAGTATGATTTCTTTGAGGACTGCAAAGATGAATGAGGAAAAATAAAGTTGTGATTTAAAAGATTAAAGACTTAGCAATGAAGAAGCTAGAAGAAAAAAATAAAAGCTATGACCAAGCTCTTTTCTTTGGGAAAGGGTATAGATTTGAATAATATGATGTTAGAATTTGAGGAGGTGCTGCCCTCTAAATTTCAGATGCTAGAACTGCCTAAATTTGATAGGGCCACACACTTAAGTGCACATATGAAATAGTATGGCAATGCCATGAGAGGTACTAAACTAAGTATGAAGCAAAAAGTGGAGTACTTCAGTCTTACACTACAAGGGAGATGTATAGACTGGTACCCCAAGTTGGAAAGCGAAGTAAAAAAAGGACTGGAAAAAGGTGACTAAAGCCTTTATCAACCAGTATGACTACAACACATATAGAGAGGTGATAATGAAAGACCTTAAGCTATTATAGCAAAAATCTAATTAGGCCTTTCTAGAGTACTTGATGAGATAGAGGTTGAGAGTTTTAGAGATAAGGAAGAATCATGACACTGCTAACTAGATAAGAATGTTCATCTAAAATATAAGGACGAGCTTAAAGTAAAAGGTTCTTAAAGACTAGGAATCCTTAAAAAATATCACCATTGACCTAGAAAAAGAGCATGCAGAAGCAAAGAAGAATACTGATAATTTTAATTAAAGAGGGTTAAATATTAGGCTCAATAGAAACATTGGCAGTAGTAGAGGAACTAGAAAGATAGTTGAAGTATCAATAACAAGGCATTATTCAGATTTTAGTAAGCCCCTATCTTAGTGCTTGAAGTGCTTTCAAAAGGAGGGAAAGCTTCAGCCGTTGCTATCAAGACTAACTAGGAACCAAGGTCAACCTAATCACAGGGCTAACTTATATTATCAATACTATTAACATACCGAGCATGCACAGATAATTATTGCACCTTGAGGGATTGTATTCAAGATTTAATTAATTCCACACAAATCCCTGATCCAGAGAAGAGGTAGAAGGGCTAGGAAGCTTATTCTAACATCCTCCCACCAATGTTCATAGTAAATTTTGGAATACCTAAATGGTATGTGCTTCAAAACTTGTACAGTAATAGGTATTTGGCTATTGATAGAAGAGTAAGGGAAAAAGATAGCCACGGAGTAGATAATGTTATCAATAAATGGGCAACTAAAAGTGAGAGTGAACAAGATGAAGTTAGAGACCTGTGGGTTGATTTTGATAAATAATAGAAATTCACAGGTGAAGAAGTGTAACACCCTTTAGCCAAACCATAAACGGATCCAAATATAGAATGCCACATTTCTTTTATAATTACCCCCTATGCTAGGTACATGTTTGCATATGCACAAATCAAACACATATACGCATATAATAGATAATAAATAAAAATATTATTTCATTAATTGAAATAAACTTATACATATTTGATGTTTTAAAATGTTTACAAGTAACTTATACAAATAGTCACTATGGATATTACTTTAATATTATACATTTTAAATTCTATAAAGGAATATAGACGTAACATATACTAAAAACTTAACCAATACACTTGATAGCCCTTCTTGTACATGTACAAGACTCGTATTACTAGGATTGGATATCATGCTCTGCCTAATCTGAGCCATGATATAAAACTTTTTATTTTCTAATAGCTTTCTATTTCTTAGCCTTACCAATTCAATTACATTACCCTATATATAAATAAATTTATATCTTTCATATTTCTATATAACATATCCTTAGTGCCACACGTAATCCCTTTAGCGACTTAATTAATTTATTAATTTTCACATAACTATATTCTAATTAGATTAATTATTTTAATAATTTCTTCATTTATCTTTATTTTAACAAAACTATGTATGTATATATGTGTGTATACACACACACATATACACACACACACATATATATATACACAAAAATACATATATGTGTGCATATGTATATATACACATATACATTATATGTGTGTGTGTGTGTCTATATATATATATATATATATATATATATATAGACATACATGTATGTATGCATATATATATATGTGTGTGTGTGTGTGTGTGTGTGTGTGTGTGTGTGTATGTATGT
>CANXYI011640907.1:0-11118 GCA_948208565.1 Hura crepitans
GCTATGTGGACAACCTAGCTATAAAAAACCATAAAAAAGTCTACCACATGGCAGATTGCCATAGCACCTAATGACCTATGGTCTGGCCTTGGGCTATAGTATTTGAAGATGAATCCTATAAAGTAAAGTGCTTCTTCAGAGTATCGTCAGAAAAATTCCTCAGATTCATTGTATGAAAGAATGGTGTATCCTGCTAAAACAAGAGACACACTATAGATGTTATTTCCTATTAATATATAGGAATTGAGTGGTTTCAAAGAATAGCTGGCATCTAGTCCGGTTGCCTTTGCTTCCTAGGCACACATTGTTATTGATTCAGCGTGATATCTTTTTGATGGTTTGCTCTTGTTTCAAATGGTATTGAAGTTTGGTTTAAAAGCTGATTACGAGCAGCCCCTGGATGACTGAAGGGTGGTGGCCCTACTTGGACTTTGTTGTCTTACCTAATAAAAAGGAAGCACGTAGGAAGGATACCCACTATTATCCACATGGACTAGTTACCTATCCTCTTCTTAACCTACTCCACTGAAAGGCTAGTTTCTTAGTGCGATGCTTCCCCTATCTATGGGCAAATTTCCCCTCTTTTATTCTATACTGATGTTATTGTCTTTTCTAATCTTGCCATTTCTATATATTGATAGGCCTTCTCCTGATCTTACTTGAGGCTGTTTACCCATGCCTTTCTTATTCAGCGTAGTTGTAGCCTATAAATATATAAATAAAGGACAAAGGGATGTTTGTGTTATAGATACTATGTTAACTATAACTACACCACGATAATCGAACTTATCACCAACATACCTTAAACACATTAAAAAAGACATCTTAAACATTATTTAATGCTTGTCTCAATCATCATGAATCAATTTAAACTCATCACACTAACTGTTACATTATAAAATTTTGACACATTCATGCATGGAATGTCTAACATTTGCACATCAAGGCATACACACTAGATCTTCTTCAACATTATCATTTTCTCTTTATTAACATTACATTATACATAGTTATAACTTCATTACCGAAATCAACATCCCCATATGCCAAATTATGCATACATAGCCTGGTGAGACTATCTCACCAAGGTACACACAAAAGGGACCATTCGGCTAACATGTGAACAACACTCCATATTATCAATTACTTATCATACACACATAATTTTATATTCATCTTGTAACACATCCTCAAAGCATCAAACATCATTAACCATCATAATTTACAAGTTATATACACACTTTTAACTTAGGGTTTCCCACACACACAATATATTAAATTGATTTCATCTACCTTTAAGCTTATTTGCTCCTCAATAGCCTCTTCAAGCCTTTAATTTCCTTTTCCCCTTTGATTTTTTCTCTTTTGCTTTTTGAACATAAGCCTTAACCATAATAAAAAAATTTATAAAATAATTGCATGTTTCAAATAGTCAAAATAACTTCATAAAACTTTTATTAGGATCTAAAAATACCCTAGAAAAATGTCAAACTCAAAAAAAAAATCACTTACTTGATTTGGGATTACTATTCTTCAAAACCCTAAACTTCAAAAACCCCTAAAATAACCCTTGATCTAAGCTTCTACCATACTAAAATTCAATTTAGAGAAGCTTAGGTGAAGAAATCAAAAAGAAAAAAAGAGATTTTACAGTGAGGAAGCTATTACCTTCAAGAGGAAGGAAGAAGCAGATTTTTGTCCTTCCCCCTTTGATTAAATAGTCTAGTTGTCTTATATAAAAAATTTTGACTTTTCCCCTCTTTATCCCAATGGTCCTTGAACTTTCATCATTGTATCCCATTAGTCCCCTATCTTTAATTATCCTCATTTTTAACATTCTTAATGACCTTGTTTCCTTTCTAAACATTACCTAAAAATGTCTTACAATTAATGCCATCATTCTATAACATCAATACAAGTCGAGTCCAAGGAAAAACTATTAACCCTCAGGAGATACTATACACTTATACACTTGTTATCATTCATTTACTATTTAAATGTTCTCATTTCATTGCCAAACTATTCACATAAATAATTTAAAACATAAACTTTTGATCAATAGGGTTAAAAACCATATTCCTATACCTGATGTGACTAATCAGCACCTCAAGATTCACTATTCACAATCTTGCTCATTATTGCTCATTAAACTTTCAAACGTCTTTATTTTTATAACAAATTTTACCTACAACCTACTTATAATTAATCTTTTAATTAATAAAAAAAACTCTTAATCTTGTCCCGAAAGTCTCTATTCATAAACCTTGAGTGTCATTATTCATTATTCTAAGATTTTTGGATGTTACACCATTGATCTAAGAAAACTAGATGGTTTTCCTAGTGAGACAGTACTCATTTCTTATTATGTTCAAACCTTGGGTTTACGTAACAAGTCTAACCTATTACAAAAATGGTAGGCATCTCATGCTTATTATATTGTCATGCTACTACCTATCATTAGGTCACTAACTCTTTTTGCATGTATATCTAATAAACATTTCCCAATCTTCCTCTAAACCTATTAGCCTTGAGTTTGCCAAACAAACTAATGGATTATCAAAGATGAACCAATTAATATAGTTTGTAACATATTTGACATAGCATGTGCTTGAGTTTGCTCAACAACTTCATACTAGGAAGAACTCTAGTTATAACCGTATTAATAAAAGGCTTGCATGTCTTAGCATTAATTAAGGGTTTTCTTCATTTTGAGTCTTATCATTGGTGCATACTTTAGTATGCTTATGAAGGAATTTGCATGCTTTGGCATGCTCATGCTTATTTAATCTCATTAAATCATATATGCATATTTAATCTCATTAAATATATGATCTAGTTATCAACTTTTACTACATTGATTTCTCCAGTGTAAGGAAACCAATTTAGGCCAAACCCTACATACTATGCATGAATTACAAACCTAATAAAGAAATAATTAGAAGATTTCTAACTAATTCATCATTTGGTCCTTCTTCATAATCTGTCTTCTCTATTTGCTCCTTGCATATATTCATTTTATTCTAACCCTATGTAATCTAATTATATAATAAAATTATTAAGAAGACTTCATGTTACATGGGAGGGGAGTTAGATAAGAAGAGAAATCCAATAAAAATGAGAGAAAAAGGATAGGACACACAGCCTAATTTACCAAAGAAAAAATCCATGCAATTCATGAACAATCACATTAGTTATAGTCCATAACTAGTCATCATGCAAATCATACACCTTCAGTATGCATTTCTAATACATCATGTAACGCTCAAAAATCTCAAGGTTATGAATAATACTTCTGGGAATGTAAATAATGTTTACTAAGACTTAGGTCACACTAATCTTATTGAATGGAAGTATTAAACATAATAAAATTTTTTGGAGAAATTTGAAGTGAAAATGAAATCATTTAGATGGCTAAAAATGACAATTAAGTTTTTATAGTAGTATTTGGGAATAGTGACCTAGTGTAAACTGAATCGTAAAAATATTTCATTTTTGCTTAAATTAACTCAAGATTGATACAACTTGATACTTAAATATTCTAAATAGTCTATTGGCATTGGAATTAGAATTTTTGGATAATGAAAAGTATTTTTACTAAATTAGCTAAAGTTAAAAAGTTATGTTTTTATCAATATTTCTTGGTTTTTGAGCTTAGGTTTTTAGAGGCTTATGGGGCTTTGATTAAAGAATTTTAGGGGTCTAATTGGATATTAATTGAGGGGAAAAAATTTGGGATTTTGATTAAAAGGGGAGACAATGTAACACCTCCTACCTAATCTTGTTTTGAACCGGATAAGAGGTGTCACTTCTTGATAGTTCACCCATCCTGATATTTCTCTCACCCACAACTCATTTAACTCGATATGAAAATTTGTTTAACTAAGGTTCCTTAGCCTCAATTAAATCTAATTCATCTTCATTACATTCAATTTACATACCATATGAGGTCATATGTGATTCAATTCATTCCAAATTATTAAATTCTCAAAACACCGAAAAAAGGCTTTATCAAGAATCTGGTAGGATAATGGCTATCTAGACAAAAATTCAAAAATTTCAACCAGTAAGATAAACACTTCTATAATAATCCAGTCACACACCAACTCATAGGATCCTTTTAATCCACTGAACAATTCATCAGTATCAGTAGAAATACATAAATATACACACTCAACAAGCATGCATCATATAATATAAGTTCAAGACATTACATTTTACTATCCTTATTACAAAAATCGTTCACTTGCTATACATGAGTGTATGTATCATCATATACAAAGCTCAAAGTTAAAAACTATACCCAAGTTAAGCTAACTTCTATGCTACTACTTTGGTGAGGTTGGACTACCTAAACTATCTACTACCTATATATCACAACACTTAATACACTAAGCATATGCTTAGTAATGAATTTAATGATTCATACATGTAATCTCACATAGCATGCATCATGCCACTCGTTATGCTATACATGATGATCAGTCAATACCTGCAGTGTCATTATAAAAAATTCAATTATAGTAAGCCTTCTTTCTCATTTAAGTTATCTAATTATCTATCTCTCATTTAACTAGTTATAGTCTTCATTTAGTTAATGGCCCATATCTGAGAGACCACACTTTTAACACTAGATAACGAGATCTCAGTGTGTGTGGGGGCTTACATTTTGGACCTCGATGACCATACTCTATCATGTCATATCTCATTATGCTTATCATAACTGTGACAGGGTTCGAATTCGAAACCTCGACAGCTGCACCTCGTCTTACAAGCTATGTAGAGGCCCACATTTTAGACCTCCATGACTACACTTTGTCATTAAATCTTATAAATTATACAGTGGCCCTTCATAGACCTTAAGGTGGTTGCATACCTTAAGGTGGTTGCATCTACACAATGTCACAAATAAATCAATATCATTTCATAGTCGTCCTCATGTATTCACCTCTCATGATACCGAAGTGTCCTAGCAGCTACTACTCCCTAATTGACTGATCAACCTATCTAAAAGCTGTTTAACTAATATAGGCCTCAATTTATGTCCATTTAGTCATCTTTTTTTCCATTTAGTGCATATAGTTCCCATCTGCATAAGAATTCTAAGTAACCAATTTGCTGTTCTTCTTCTCTTTTTGTTTTTCAATTCTCAAGTCTCATACTCATCACATTTAATTCAAATCTCTCTTTATATTTCCTTATGCTAATTCTTCCTCATTTAGTGTCTCATGTTTAATCTCAAATTTAGTTTTTCTCATCTCAAGTATCTATACATCCTCTAATTGTTTAAACTAAAAATTATGTCTCATAATTTTATCATTCATGCAAATTAAATCTCATTATTTCATATTATGATCACTCATATACCCTTCCTTAACTCTAAGCCTTTAAACCACGTCATAACCCATTTAGTCAAATCAATTCAACCCATTTAAAGTCCATTTTTCTTTTATCTAAATACTTAAAATATGTCACACTTTTTAATTAAGGTCACATACACAATATCTCATTAATCAACAATTATAATCATTATCTTCCTTTAAGTTTACATTTTGGCTATCACATGCCTTCCACCTTACCTTACTTTTACGTTCCAATTTTCACAACATTCATACACCAAATAATGTACATGTATCATTTCTGAGCAAGTATCATGAAAATTCATAGCAATACCCATGATTACATAAGTTCCATACAAGTATACACACAAAATTCTTGCAATTTAATTAATCAAAATGTATGAATCACCAAATTCACTTACTTTGCTCACCAAAATAGCATTAAATCACCACTCAAGCTTATGCTTCACTCCTTTCCACCTCTCTTAATTCTCTATCTAAAACCATACACATATACTTCTTTTAGAAATTCATCAAAAATTCTACATATACCCTAATGAAAATTTAATCTCATAAATACCTCATATACCTTAAATCCCACCTTAGAAAAATATTAGAAATTAAAAATAACCAACTTTTCATACCTTGATCACTACTAACCACCCTTGAAAATCTCACTCCTTAGGCCTCTAAAAGATTAAATTGTAACACCCCTTACCTAATTCCTGAAGGAACTTAACCGGAGTTGCTATTCCTGAAGGTCACCCATCCTGATTCTACCCCAGGTGTCGCTCACTTAACACTTATAGCCTTTTATAACCTGAATATCCTTTATCATCATTTTCCTAGTTTGTTATCATATTACTCTTATAATGCCTCTAAATGACTACAAATCCTATTTAATTAGATAGAAAATGCAGCTTACAAAAATTTAGGCAACATACCGGCTACCCGGGTAAAAAACCAAAATTTGAAACCTGTAAAAATCACACTTTTATAATATCATACTCATTTCCCCTAACTCTTAGATCTATTTGGTCCCTCAATAATTAGATAACATCATCTTAATCATAGCTCACAACAACATAACATAGGGTCTTAGACCCAGCATCAGACAAATATACAGCTATCACATAGACATGCATTCATATAGATAGTCACTTAGCAGTTCACATTTTTATAATATACAGACTGTGGTATGTATATATTAAGAGTATGTTTAAGCATGACCTTATCTCGGGCTTCATACACTCTATACATGAGTGCCCTAATTCTATATATGTACCAGTAAGCAAAATGTACCCTGAGATGGCTAGTCTATTACACTGTGCATGCTGAGCTTGAACAGCTACTGTCTATCTACAACTTGTGCATCAGAACACCGATATGCTAAATATAAACTCAGTGGTGAATTTAATGTAATAAATATATGTCACACACATAATCATGCACTAATCACACTCCAAGATAATCATATGTATATGCAATCCTATTTACGTGCGGTCATTATGTTCTTTAATTTGTGTTATTACTTCATAAGCTATGTCTCTCATGATTTAAATAAATTTGCCAGGTTACCTTCATTAGATGTAATCAGTTCAAATATGTCACATGTATTCTAGTCATTATTATTATTGCAGTTAATTCCCTCATTCTATTTTGGTCCCATACTGGAAAGACTACATTTAAAAACACCATATAGTGGGATCCAGACTATGCAGTGGTCCACATTTTAGACCTTGGTAGCTACACTTACCCATATCTATTCGATAACAGGGATTAGCCCCATGGGACCTCCCAATACTAGAGTGGTAGATGGCAGGGATTAGTTTAAGTGGACCACCTAACATATGTAAGGATAGTAAGGATTAGCCCCGTGGGACCACCTAATATCCCAAGCAATATCTCATCTCAGTGGCTAGCAGGGATCAGCCTTATGGGACCTCCCAATATCCACAGGTACAGTGGGTAGTAGGGATTAACCCATGTGGAGCTCTAAATAACCGGGTGTGCAAGGTTCATCATAGCACCTCGATAGCTGCAGCCGCTATCTCAATCATACAGGCAATAGCCCAAGAGGACGAAAATCCTAGCAATTGCTAATTACTTAGTTAATTGGTAAACCCATCTAGTAAGTGTGTAACTGATATGAGCCACTTACTGTTGTTAATTTTATTGATACAGTTATAGGTTATTTCTTAACCCACACAATGTTACTATGATTTCCTTATTGATGTGCCCACTTGCAGTTCCACATTTTTGCTAGTTACGGGTCATTTTACGAACAAGCACTATTTATTTGGTCATTTTGATGATTCCATTCTCATGCCATCATTACTAAACTACTTATTCCAAAAGCCATAATATTTCATATTAACATCATCCACCTTTCCATACATTAGTGGGATTATCTATGTCATTACTTATTTATATAATGCCTTGCTTTCATGCCATCATTTTCTCACTTTGATGCACTTTATATATATAACACATATTACCCCTATTTTGCCATTTACCATATATATCTACCAAACATTATTTCCTTTCCTCAATTTCACATCATAAGCATTTTATAAGTCCAGTTTCTAGCTTTATTGCATTTCCCATCCATTCCATACACATATGCATATTACATGGCCATCATGCCGACCATTCGGCCACTATAAGAACACACATATGCATATGCATTTCTTTCATGCAATTCATGCACATAGGCTTTATTTCATTAAGCTAGCATAGTCACATAACCAAATCACACCAAACATGTATACATACACTAAACCTAACACTTCCATAAATATTCCCATGCATGCATACTTACACAAACATCATGGCTCACATCAATTACATTAAATTCACATACTTTACTCTTTCAAATGGCCTTCCCTCATGACTTTCTTTCAAGACTCTTTCAAATGGCCTTCCCTCACGACTTTCTTTCCTTGACCTAAAACATACATACATAAAGCTTAGAAAAATTCCCAAAAACTTTACATAACTCTAAATCAAAATCTATCAACATGGTTATTCTTAGAACACTTAATACTACCTAAAACAAAAATAAAAAGTGAGGTGAAAATAGTTACACATAAAAATGGCATTATTCACCCCTTCTAAATATCTCACTTTCTAGCCTCTCTTTCTCAATTCTATCACTTGGAAAAGCTTTAGGAGGTTATAGAGGTCAAGAATCATATAAAAATTAAGGGGTTTAGGTGTGTGAGGAGAGAGAAATGAAGAAAAATAAAGGGAGGGCTTACTTAGGAATAACGTCGACCATAGGGTGGAGGGAGGAGGAAGATAGGTTGTTAACACATGTGAGCCCCTCACATGTGCTAAGGGTTTTTATATTAAGAGGGTGGATGGCTCGAATCATGCCACGTGTTAATTTGATGGCCCATTTTAATTCAATTTTATTTTAAACTTCAAAAATTCAAAATAATTTTTCTAGACCTCTAAAAATCATGATTTCAATTCCAAAAATCCTTAATAATACCCATTAAGGGCCTGGTAAAATTTTAGGCCAAAACTCTAATGGTAACTAGGTTTATTATTCCCTCGCGTAACTGAAAATTTCGAATAAATAGCAAATGACCTTAAAATATTAAAATTCAGTCACCACTAGACTCATTAAAATTTCTAAGCTTCAGGATATGTATTTTTAGCTCTATCCAGGCACATCCCAGAGTTGTCCCGACACAAACACATTTAAGGTCATTATTCACTAGTTTTTGACCCAAAATGATTTATTGATTCTACTAAAAGTTTTAATTAATTCATTTTTATCATTTTTAGCTCATCAAAATTTTATGACTAATACCCCCCCTTTCTAGTTATCACAGTGGGCCCCAGCTCCCTAGGAGTCACTATTCATTCCTCGGATGTACCATTCATGAAACAGTGTTTTACAGGGTTACAATCCTTCCCCTCTTAAGGAATTTCATCCTCAAAATTACCTGATAAGAATAGCTATGGATATTGAGCCTTTATTTGTTCCTCGCTTTCCTAAGTGGCTTCTTTTATCTTATGATGCTTCCACAATACTTTTACTAATGGTATTGCTTTATTTATCAGCTGCTTGATCTCTCTTACAAAGATTTGTACTAGTTCCTCTTTATAAGTCAAATCTGACTACACTTGAATTTCTTCTGAAGCTATAACATGTGAAGGATCTTATCGATATTGCCTTAATAGAGAGACTAGAACATATCATGGATCTATTACAACTCAAGTGCTAAAGCTAATCGATATGCCACTGATCCCATATATTTTACAATCCTATATAGACTAATGAATCTAAGGCTTAATTTCCCTTTCTTGCCAAAATTGAGTATCTTTTTCCATGATAGCACTTTTAGAAATACTTTCTCGCCCACTTCATTTTTAATGTCTCTCCGTTTTAAATTAGCATATGATTTTTGGCGATATACCGCTACTTTTAACCTATCTTTTATGATTCTGACCTTTTCTTCTATATCTTTGACCAAATCAGGTTCTATAAGTCTACTCTCATTAGCTTCACTCAAACATAATAGAGTCCAGCACCTCCTACCATACAATGTTTCATATGGTGTCATGCCCAAGCTAGCCTGGTGATAGTTATTATAAGCAAATTTAGCTAAGGACAAATATTGATCCCAACTTCCTTTAAATTTAAAGCACAACTATGAAGCGTATCCTCTAGTACTTGTATCACTTATTCTGATTGTCCATCTATCTATAGGTGAAATGTTGTGTTAAAAGTCAAATGAGTACCAAAGCTTCTTGTAACTTCTTCCAAAATTTCGAAGTAACGTATGGGTCACAATCAAAAATTATAGCCATTGGTACTCCATGTAATGTCACAATCTCATCGATATACAATCAGGACAGCTTATCTAAGGAGTAGTCCATTCTAACTAGTATAAAGTGGGCTGTCTTGGTCAGTTTATCCATAATCACCCAAACTGCATCACGTTTATTCCTTGTCATTGGCAAGCCCATCACAAAATCTATAGTGATTTTCTCCCATTTCCACTCTATGATTACTTTTAGATGTAACAATCCAAAGGAAACTTGGTGCTCAGCTTTTACCTATTGACATGTTAGACATCAAGCTACATACTCTACTACATGAGACTTCAAATTAAAGTACATTTTTGTGCTCCTTGGGTATATAGCATATGGAGCTTCATGTGCTTCCCTTAGGATATGTGTTCTCAGATTATCCACTCTATGTACACAAAATTTATCATGATGGCAAAGACATCCATCTCCTTTAAGCTCACAGTCAGTGGTCTTTCCCTCTTTGACTTTGCTTATCAACTGTGTTAATTGTTCATCCTGCATCTATGCTTCTTTCACTTATTGCTTGAAGTCAGGTTTCACTGTAACTTTACTATGATTGCATCATTTTCAGCATACTACATTCGGGCATTCAAAGCTTTCATAGTAGCCATGAACTTCCAACTCAAAGCATTGGCTACCATATTAGCTTTTTCTGGATGGTAGTCAATCAAACAATCATAATCTTTTATTAACTCCATCCAACGTCACTGTCTCAAGTTTAGTTATTTCTATGTGGGAAGGTATTTTAGACTTTTATGGTTAGTATAGATGTAACATCTTTCACCACATAAGCAATGCCTCTACACCTTTAATGCAAATACAATTATAGGTCATGTGTGGGGTAATTTCACTTATGAGGTTTTAACTACCTTAAAGCATAAGCAATCACCTTACCTTCCTGCATCAATACACAGCCAAGTCCGTTATAGGATGCATCACTATAAATCACAAAGTC
>CANXYI011640953.1:0-10210 GCA_948208565.1 Hura crepitans
TAACTTCGGGATGTGCTCGGATGGTCTCAAAAATACCATACCTTATACCTTAAAAATTTCATTGAGTATGATGGAGGAGGAATTATAATTTTTTGAGGTCCATAGATATTTTTTCTGAATATTTTATTTTGGCCGTGAATAGTGCTAAAAAGTCAATAATTGAATTTTGACCTGAAACTTTACATGGGCCCTAATCCCATTAATTGAGGATTTTTAAAACTAAAATGGGAAATTTTGGAGACTTAGAGAATATTTTATGAATTTTTGAAGTGAAAATGGGCCTAAAATGCACATAAATGGTTTGGTGGCCATTTAACCCAATCCAAGCTATCCAACCCATCAAGAATAAAAGGTTACACATGTTTATACCTCACACATATAACCAAGTCATCTTCAAGCTCTAAAAACACCTAAAGCCGATGCCATTACTAAGGAGAAGCCACCATTTTTTATCTTTTCTCTCTCTTATCCTCCACTAAATTCGATGAAAATTTATTAGAAATAAAATGTCTATCATCCATACTCACTAATTCCACCAAGAAATTAGAGAAAGGAGCTCAATTTTGGGAAATTCACCACTTACATGAATAGTGTCAAAAGTGAGTAAAAGCCCACTAATTCCATTTTTTATTTTTGATATGGGTAGCTTTGGTGATTCTCAGAATCACCATAGTTTTAGAATTTAATTTGGAGCTTTGGATATTTTTTTAGAATTTTTCTATGTCTAAGTTGGTGTATATTTAAGGGTGGCCAATTCAAGTGAGAGAAACCAAGGTAGGGGTGTCGACACACCCTAGGTATGTGGAATAACTAAAACCTATTATGTCAAGTTTGTATGATTGAGTTTGTGTATGTGACCTTGTATGGAAATGTGACATTTTGGGGTATAAGCATGTATTTCAGAGGAAAAAGCCTTTCACAGCAGGCCAAACTAGTTTAGCTTTAAGTGGGAGCAAGAAGTTGAGGGACTTTCAGTAAGGTTAGCAGTCCCAAAGGTAGCAGGGCTAGCAGTCACAAAGATAAGCCCTTTTGTAGAGGACTAGTCAGGGGTACTCTTTTAAACCTCGACCACCTTTATCACAGCAAGCTTCTAGTGCACCAGTGTCCACTACTAGGAGTCCCCATTTATGTGTGAGACCTACTAAAGCTAGCATTAGGGTCAGTGTCGATTAAGAACATGAGCATGCTTCATTTATGGGGGACAAGACCACTGGCAGAGAGACTGCCCTTAGAGGCTAGCAGAGGCAGTCCAGACACAAGCCTCAATTACTACTACAACTAGTAGACCATCGAGACAAGAGCAGGCTACCACCAGTCAGAGGGGTAGATCTAAGACGAGAGCTCCGGCATGACAGTACACCATACATGCCTGAGAGGATGCAGAGACTTTAAACATCATAGCTAGTACATTTTCTTTACTTAATGCTTCTATACCAGCTTTGATAGATTTAGGATCCACACACTCCTATGTATGCACCACACAAGCTAGGGATAGAGGCCTAGAATCAAAACCTATAGATGTAGACATTTAGTGGTATCAGAGTGGTTTAGACATTCCTAGTCATTTTATACATGAGTGCATGAGTCTAGGATATTAGTCTGAGTCAAACTACACTGCTTGATGCTGAAAATTATTTTGATACAGTTAAACGTAATGATTGAAAGAACCCTACCCGAGAGAGGAGATGAGGTGGCTAGCTATGTACCTACAACTATACATGGACTTGAAGGGAGTGTAGCCACTCTAGATCCTAGTGATGCTACACAGAGATAGTTGCCACCTCAGCCTTAGCATTTGCCTCAGCCTATACCTGGGCAAGCTTCACCAGTGTTGCTGTAGCAGATCGATGAATTGCTGAGATAGATTGTAGCACCAGCTCTAGTGCCTATTGTAGTTACTCCTCCACCTCCAATAACTCCCACCTCTTGTACCTTTGTGGAACCTTACATGTTGTATGCTTGCTTGAGTTGACATAATATGTTTTGTTTATTCCACAATTAAGTATCATACTTAGTGTGTTGGTATTCTGATATGCAGGCTATAGGCAGATCGACGATCGGCATCAGACATCATCAACGGTGTAGGTGCCATAAAGTCTGTTAGTTTTTTTTGTTTCCTTTTGGATTTTGTATATAAAGGTGCACTCATGTAAATAAATAATGTGAGTTATGGGACATGTGTATAGCTCAAACAAATGAACTGAACGTATGTACAATTTTATGTGCATTAATGAATATCTATTTCTACATGCTTATGTGTTGATGGGTCTATGACCCTGTGTTTTGTGAAATGGATATAATGTTATGCTATTGGCTATGATCTAAAGGACTAGAGGGTTTAAAAGGGGATAAGGTCATAAGATGAATTTAGAAGTGTTTTCTTTGCAGGTTTAATTGGGGTTAATTACCAGGGCAGTCATTATGCTGCTTGATTTTCCATAATTGTTTGGTAATGCCTGATAGGAGTTTTAATGGACTAAAATAAATGGTAATAAGGGAGTAAAAAATCAAAATTGGCTTAAGGCTAGGTTTGGTCAAACTTAGTCAAACATAGGTAGAAGTTAAAAGAAAGGCCCCTAGGGAAATCTTAGGATGGGTGACCTTAGCAGAATGTGGCACACCTTACCTGTTTCAGGTAGAAATGGGTAGGGGGTGTTACAACATGGGTGATTAGCTTTAGTGCTAATAGGAGTTTGTTAAATGTATGCCCTAGATCTTATGTAATAGGGCTATATTCATGTGTTTAACCTTGTGAATTAATGTAAAAGGTATTTCTTTTTATATCATGGTACTTTTGTATATTACTTATAATTACTTGTAATGTCTTAAACCATGTTATAATGTCCTTAGTATAAAATCACAGTGCAAAGGAAATCATGAAGTGTTTATGATGTGAGATTTTTATTACATGTAAATGCAATATACCTAAATTTCCCTAATCATAGTATTAACAAGATGAGACATTGTTAATTCAGATAGATCAGCACATGTTATACTTCTTGATTAGATCAAGTGGTAGTTCTCATAAGCTATAAGCATAGAGATGCTTAGAGTTAACATGTGGATGCTTACTTAGGAAAGAAGTACATCAAAGACCCCCCATGAGATCTTGTAGATACTAATCTATGTCAGTGAAAGTATCTCAACATATTAGTGGTGGAAGTATCCTTAGACTTGACATCACTAACTATCTTAAATATATAATGACATACTTTGACTCTAAGGTTTTTACTTCGAACAAGAAGTATACATATTGAGGTGCTTAGGTATGGCATGGAATATTTAAAGATAGGATAGTAATCAACAAAAGATTCACCACCGCAGATTATAATAGGGGAGTTTATCTCATAGTTCTGATAAGTAATCTTTATTCAAGAATCTTTAGTCAATGTAAGATGTTATGTGTGAATGGGATAAATAAAGGCCATTTATGTAATAAAGGTGAAATTATTAGAACAATATGTCTAAGAATTAATTAGACATACTTAGTTAAGCTTTGAGTCGATATAAGTCTATACTCTAAACTGGATTGGATAAAAGAGAGTGAAAAGAGTTTATTGCACCGTTTTTATACATGGAAGGGTTAAGTCAAACCATTTAACTTTACTACACTTAGGTAGTCATGATACATGAATAGATGCCTTTCTTGATTTGTATACACGTGATATATTAATTAGTGAATTGATATTGATTTAATAAGATTGAATCTATATAGTCACAGGTGGATTAGGACTCTATTTCACTATATACTGCCAAGCTATTCTTAAAACCCATAGGGTCACATGCATAAAAGAAGTTTGAGGAAGATTCAATGAGATTAAATGTTCTAATGATATGAGACATCATTGGAAGATAAATTAAAAAGAAGAAATAAGCAAATGGGCTTAGGGGCCTACTTGCTGATGTGTAGTCGAGAAATTAAGGTTTTTAAACTAGGGCTTATTGAGTCCAAATTTTGATTGTTCTTACATCTAATTTTTTATGGGCTTTTAAAATGATTAAAAGGCTTTAAATCAAAGACATTATTAATCCAAAATGGGGCTTAGTAGTGCCGCATAGAATTAATGAAAGTGGTGCAAAAATCGATTACATGTAGGCCTATTAAAATGCTTATTAGCATAGGACTAAAGAATAGGGCCCCATGTGTGGGTCTAATCTGGTCTGACTTAGTGCTGATTTTGAGTGTTAAAATATCTAACCTAAAAAGTTTTTAGTTAAAGTATAAATAACCCTTATAACTATAGCCACCATATGCACATTTTTTATAGCAGAAATTACCACATATAACAATTGAAAACACTCAAATTTCTTCATCTTCCTTCATCCACTTGAAAATCCTACTAGCACCTAGATTTTGAAGTTGCTCTCTTCTAAGAACTTCTTGTGTTAATTACCTTAGAGATGTTCCCAACTGAGGATTACTATGGTTTGCAATAACCTGATGAGAATAGCAAAAGAAAAAGAAAGCTGCATATAAGAAACGCATATAGAATTTACTACAAATTTTTATTCTGTGATTTCATCTAAAACAAAGTTTTGTTTTTCAATTTTTTGATATTCTAGCCTTTTATAGGATTCAATGGATTTTTTATTTTGCTATGCATGACTCTATGGAAACCAACAATTGGAGCCTCAGAGAAAAGCTTAAAACGTTAATTAAGTGATAATTAAATGTTTTAAGTTACTAGGTCAGAATTAGGCCTTTTAATTAATTGAATAAATACCCATTTTTTCTTCAAGATTTTAAAGGTTTAAATGCTAGAAAATCTAGCCTATGGGTGAATAAAAAGGGTTTCAAAACCCTTGTGAAGTCATTCACAACAAGAGAGCCTCAATAGAGTGAATAATTCTCGACTATTTTAAGCCTTCTCCTTCTTATTTTTTCTTAAATTTTATTTCTTTCTAGCATTGATAAATAAAATTCATGTGCACACCACTTGGAGAGTTCTTATTGAATTTACTACTAGTGTGGGTACCTTAGAGGTGTTCCTAAGAGGATCACTATGGTTTGCGACAACCCATTAAGGTGAAAAGCTGCAAATTAGAATAGCATAGAGAATTTACATTGAAATCTTATTGTGTGATTTCTTTCATTTTCATTTTTCAATTTTTTGATGTTCATTAGGTTCCATAGATGTTTAATTTATGCTGTGCATGAGTCCATAGGAGCCAACATGTTCATGTGTGAAAGGTTGACAATTATGTGAATGCTTATGTATGTATATATTTATGGATACATTCATGCATATGCATGTGTTTATGTATACCTTATGGATACATCAGCAGATTGACACACTAATTGTTACACCCAAAAATCTTAGGTTGTCAATAGTAAATCTCGGGGTCATAAATAGTGACTCTCAAAATGTGAACAATGCTTTTCATACTAATTAAATAGTACATGTTCTTAATAAGTTGTTAGTGCAATTTGGCATAAAAATAAGGACATTTACATGATTAACGACAACTAATAAGCATAAAAGTGTATAATATTTTTTAAAGTGTGAATATTATTTCCTAAGACTTAGACTAGACTAATCCAATAGGATGAAAGTATTAATTAAAAAACAATATTGGGTAAAGTTTGAATGAAAGCAAAGTCATTAAGATGATTAAAAACATAAGTATATTTTTATAGCAGTGTTTTATGAATAGTAAAATAGTTAAAGTTGAACTATAAAATATAGTGTTTTGGCCTACGAATGCCACGTCTAATGATTAAATATTTCGTAAAGTCTAATGGGATTGAATTGGAATTTTGGAACATCAGAGATATTTTCTAAAAATCAAGTAAAGTTAAAAGTATCAATTTTTTAGAGTTCTTTTTAGGACTTTAAGTATTGTTTTAAGTGATTTTATGGGATCCTAAGATGTGTTGATTGAGGCTTAGAAGTGGAAAATGATTTTAAAAGAGAGGAAATAAAATTTTGATTTTTGAGAGCTATTGGATCTTTAAAAGGGTTAATCTCAACCCTTGATTTTGAGAACAATAAATGGGATATCAAATATTTGTTTTATGTAAAATAATGAGGGTTTTCTCCTCCTTTCTTCCTCTAAAGGCCAACAGCACATAGAAGGCACCCTTCTAACCATTTTTCTTCCTTTTAAGCTTAATTTAAGCATGATCAAACCCTTAAATCACCATTAAATCCCTCCTAAATCTTCCTTATGAAAGTTAATGAGAAGAACTTAAGAGATTTTAAAGTTATGCTAAAGAATTTGAAGCTAAAGGTTTATGGTGAATGGTAACCACCTTTTATGTAAAAGGTTCCTTTCTAGTTCTCATATTTTTCTATGGTGTATTTGGATGCTAATAATTTTTTAAGTGAAATGGATTTTTGGAAAGTTATTATATTCATTATGAATTTTTGATTGTGAATGTGGTGTATGTTGAGAAGAAGGAAATAATAATAAGTAGAAAAGACGAAGAAAAGGCTAGTTAAGGTTTAATGAAGCTAATTAAATCTTTTTGGTATGTGTATCTATTAACATTTAAAGAAATTTATTAATATCCATGTTAATTGGTTTATGTAATATGTAAATATTACTTGAAATTCATAGATGATTATAGAGGGATATCTAAATGAAATTATAGGATGTGTGGATTTAAATGCATGCCTAAATGATGATTAAATTGAATGAATAAGTCAAATAAGTGTGTATGATTAGTGTGGCTGAAATGGGTGGTTATGTGTGATTAGTGTGGGTGTGTTATAAGCTTAGGTGATAAATGGTGGAATTAATGATGAATGTTTAAATGCTTATGAAATAATGATAAATTATACATTAAAGGATTAAAAATGAATGTTAAACTTTTTATGGTCAAAATTGTGTGAGTGATTACAGAATATTCATGTGTGTAAGCATGTAATATAATAATATCCAAGCATAAAAATTTTGTAATTAGGAGTATATCTTGAATAATGTCAAATGAGTGTTTGAGTGTGATGTGGCTGAATGAAGTGTGCTTATGAAGTTGCATGATCTCACATATGTGCATGTTATGAAATATTATATATGCATGAAAGTGATCAATTAATGAGGGTATGTTGTATGAATGAACACTTTTAGAGAAAGAATGAGGTTTGAAGTATAAGTGTATTGTGTATGATGGTCATTGGCCATAATGTGAGTAATATGTGAAGAGTGATGTGTAAGAATAATGGTAGTTGGATGTGAGTTGAATTCTTACTTTAAGGGTGTGAAATAAGGAAAATGATGCAATATACCTATGCTTCAAAATTGAGTCAGTCGAATGATACATTATAACCTTTAATCTCATATAATGTGTATGGATATACTGACATGTGAGCATATGCTGAGATAATGAATAAAAGGCATGTATAATATAATAATAAATGGTTAATGATAGGAAGTGATACGTTTGATCTAAGTGATAAACAATATTATGAGGTTTAGTAGTATATTTGAAGTATGCATTTAATGAACACATGGGTTTATGCTTGAAAAGTATATTAGGCCAAAATAATTATATGGTAAAAATAAGATAAATGTAAGAAGCTTATTAGTTTTAGTCAATGTGTGTACATGGTGTATGTGACACCCTATACTTGATCTATTCGAACTATCATCTTTTGACATTTTAAAACATGTTTATATTAAGTCTTAATAAAATATTTTATTTACAAAAATGCAAGTTAACAAATACTTTTTTAAAACTAGTTATGGTCTAATTTGGAAAATACTCGTCTCGAAAATCCGACAGCATAATAGCTGTATCAGGACACTTTCCCAAATATGAATTGTAATCTACACTAAAAACAAACAATTATAAAAACATTTCAAACACAATCCACCACTTTTGTGATCCTTTGATCACTCAAAATCAATCATCAATAGCAACTTTTGAATATTTTGTGGCTCAGCTAAAACTAGGTCACTATTTAGTTGACACTACTGCAAAAATTTAACTATCATTTTTAACCATCTAAATGACTTTATTTTGACTTTAAATTTAACATAAAATTATGTTATAATAATACTTCATTTAGTAAGATTAGTTTCCTTGACCTCAAAAAACACTATTCATATGCTGAGAAGTACCACTTATAACACTGGGATTTTTTGGGCATTGCATTTGTTCCCTTCTTAAAAAAATGTAGTCCTTGACATTATCTAGCTCAAACAACTACGGATATTACTCTTACATTTGAGCTTTTATTTTCTATTTTACTTCTTCCATCCCATAGTGCTTCTAGAGAACTTTTACTAGCGGTACAGTCTTATTCTATAACTCTTTAACCTCTCTAGCCAAAATCCTAGCTAGTTCTTCTTCATAAGAAAGAATTGGATTAATCCTAACCTCTTTTACTAAGAAAACATGCATTAAATCTGATCTATACCTTTGAAGCATGGATACATGCAAGACATCATGAATCTACTAAAGTTCAAGTGGCAAAACTAGTCTATAGGCTACTGACCTCACATGATTTGTCACTTCATATGGCTAATAAACCTAGGACTTAACTTTCCCTTCTTGCAAAAATGTAAAACTTTCTTCTATGGTGAAACCTTTAGAAACACCTTGTCTCTTACCTTATACTGCATATCTTTCCTCTTGAGATCTGCATATGACTTTTTTCTCTTAGCAGCTGCTTTTAACCTATCCCTAATGATTTCACTTTCTCCTTAGCATCTTTGATCAAATATATTCCTATGAGCTTAGTCTCACTAAGCTTATTCAAGTACAAAGGAGTTCTACACTTCCTCCTATACAATGCTTCATAAGGAGCCATTCCCAAACTTGCCTGAAGATTATTGTTTTATGCAAACTCTGCCAATGATAATTAACAATTTCAGCTACCCTTGAACTTTATGGCATAACTCCTCAACCTATCCTTAAGCACTAGATAAACATGCTTTATCATAATCACAACATCATACATACCAAACATCCAATCACATAGGCATCAAAAGACTACATAATGACTCTTTTTGACTATTTATTAGCTTATAGATGAATTGTTGTACTAAAGCTTAACCAAGTACCTAAGGCATTGTGAAGCTTCTTCCAAAACCTTGATGTAAAGCATGGGTCTTGATCCGATATGATAGAAGATAAAACCCTATACAATTTGATGATCTCATCTATGTATAACTCCATAAGCTTCTCTAATGATTTATCCATCCTTACTAGTATAAAATTAGCTATCTTGGTTAAGCAATCTACTATAACTCATACTAAATCACACCTTCTCCTTGTCGTAGGTAACCCAACAACAAAATCCGTAGTGACCTTATCCCATTTCCATTCTAGAATTGCTATAGGCTGAAATAATCCAAATGGAACTTGATACTCTACCTTCACTTGTTGATAAGTAAGGCATCTGGTCATATACTCTAACATGTCACTCTTCTTACTAGACCACCAATATGACAACTTCAAATCTTAATACATCTTCGTGCTATCATGATGCATAGCATAAGAAGCATTATGAGCCTCATTCAAAATCTACTTCTTTAACTCATCAATATCTAGAACATAAATTTTATCATGATAATACAGACAAATATCACTCTTTATCTCATATTCAATGGGCTTCCCCTCTTGGATGGTAGTTAACACACTCATAAGTCTAGGATCATCCCTCTATAATTCCTTGACTTGCTATAACAAACTAGGCTTTGCTTGCATCTCTTCAAACAAAAGCTTCATTATTATCACCCATAAGTTGTAATTTGATATTCATGGCTGTCATGGCATCCATGAACTTCCTAATAAGTGTATTAGCCACTACATTAGCCTTTTTAGAATGATAATCAATCAAACAATCATAGTCTTTGATCAATTCCATCTATCTCCTCTATCTCAAGTTTAACTCCTTCTATGTCGAAAGATACTTTAAACTCTTATGATTGGTATAAATAAAGTACTTCTCTCTATAGAGATAGTGTCCCTAGATCTTTAGAGCAAATACAATAGCTACAAGCTCTCAATCATAAGTAGGGTAGCTTTTCTCATGTGGGATTAGCTGCCTTGAAGCATAAGCAACAACCTTACCATCCTGTATTAGAACACAACCTAACCCATTATGAGATGCATCACTATATATAGTGAATTCCTTCCCTGAAACTAGCTGAACAAGACTAGATGCTTCTATCAACATTGTCTTAAGCTTGTCAAAACTCTCTTGACATCTATCATCCTAGAAAAACTTAAAATCTTTCCTTAACAAATAAGTCATAGGTG
>CANXYI011640998.1:0-11864 GCA_948208565.1 Hura crepitans
ACTTATGATATGGACAAGTTAATACAGTTTGGGTCTTAGAACCCAAATATGCAGAAATGCCACATATATATGTTAAAGGCTTAAGAATACCTGTTATTATATTCCTTGCCATATGTTATGAAGCATGATGTTTGTTTATAACTTATATATGAATACCTCATGCATATGATTGATTTTTAGTATATTCATAACCATACAACTGTGATTATGCATGTAATGCAGTTTTTTTGTTATTAAAGGCAATTAAGTGGTTAATATTCATAATTATGTTCTTATCTTTATGCGTGCATATATTTGGTTTAACATATCTCACTTGACATATATTGCATGAAAGAATGCTTAAATTGCTATATCTAGTTAAAGTGATTACACCACTAAGTGAAAGCTTAGTGTATTGCCTGTTTAGATGCGTAGGTCACAGAGTAGCAGATTACAGCCAAAGCTTTTGTACCATAGGAGACTTTAGAAGATAAGCTCGATGTGGGTATTTTTAATCATTTTGTAATAGCATAATGATGTAAATGTAATAGTGGTAGTGTGCTCTTATGATTCTGGAGGGATTGGGCCTAATCTGTAACTCGGGTTGTTTTTGTAACTTAAGTTGTAACATTGAAAAAGCTTTATTTTTCTCACATGATTGTGTGATAAAATGTGTTGTTGCATGTGAGAATGCTATTTGAGTAAAGCCTAAGGCTCATTGAGTTTGTGATGAGTTTAGAGGGTCAAGAGGATCCATATAAGATGGAGAAGTATTGTATGCTTTTATAAAAGTGTTTTTAAGCAGGTCAAAATTTGGGAAAGTATCCCAGTACAGTCATTATACTGTCAAATTTTTGACACGATGACCCTAATATTTACCTCGATATGTGGGCTAAATGAATTTTTAATATTTTTACAACTTTATAAGTCAAGAAATTTTTTATTATATATTTTAATAAAAAGTTTTTAATTAATGGAGTTTTATGGGTAGTGTAATCAGATATTGGTAAGTGGGTGGCGCTCCCTACTCGGGTCCGGCGATCGGGCCCGGTAGAGGGTGCTACATGTTATTTACTATACATGTTACTATTCATATTTGGGATAGTGTCCTAGTACAACCATTATGCTACCGAATTTTTTGCATAAGGATTTCCAAATATGGATAGTAACCAGTTATTGAAAAATTTTTGAAAACCCGTATTTTTATGAAAAAAAGGAATTTGTTAAGAATGATTTAAACAAATTTATAAAATGTTTAACATGTTAAGAGTTTAGATCACATGATAATGTGTGCATCTCTTAGTTGGATTCAATCACTGGCTGATTTCTAGACCGGGTAAGGGATGTCACACCACTCCTAGTTTAAAAATGAACTTCTTGATCTATATTGTCTCTTTAGCTATATCGAAAACTATAATGTACTCTACTTCGGTAGTTAAGTCTGCAATTGTATCATATTTGGTATTCTTCCAACTAACTGCACCTCTTGTCAATAAGAATACATAACTTGACTGGGATTTGCAATCATCATTGTCAGACTAAAAGCTAGCATCTGTATACCTGTTTACTTGTAAATCCCTTTCTTATATACCAAGAAACTTTCTCAGTCTTTATCGAGTATTTAGGGATGTTCTTGACAACCACCCACTTCCATAGTTGGATTATAATTTATTGGTGACACTATTAGCAAATATTAAATCAAGTTTAGTACATAAAATAACATATATGATGGATCTTATAGTAGATGCATATGGGACCCTACTTATGTGTTCTCTCTCCTTTTATGTCCTAGGGCACATAGACTTAGAAAGGGCCTTCCCATGAGTCATAGGATTGAATCCTTTCTTTAACAGATCTATGCTAAACCTCTTTAGCATTTTGTCTATGTATGTAGATTGTGAAAAACCTATCAACCTCAGATTTATCTTTGTAAATCCTAATCCCTAAAATATAAATTGGTTCACCAAGGTCTTTCATTGAGAATCTCTTAGATAGACAAATCTTTACTGACTAAAGGACTGAGACATCATTTCCCATGAGTAATATGTCATCCACATATAACACTAGGAAAATGATTGCACTCCCACTAAACTTTTTGTAAATAGATGGTTCATTTGGATTTTGTGAGAAATAAAACTTTTTGATTGTCTTATAAAATTGGATGTTCCAGCTCCTAGATGCTTGCTTTAATCCATAAATAGACTTTTGAAGCTTGAATACCTTCTTACTATCAGTGGATATGAATACCTTAAGCTGTGTCGTGTACACCTCCTCTGATAGGTTTTTAATAAGGAAAAATGCCTTCATATCCATTTGCCAAATCTTATAGTCATAATGAGTGGCAATAGCAAGAAGAATCCTAATGGATTTAAGCAAGGCTACTAGAGAAAAGGTTTCATCAAAGTCAATTTTTTGCCTTTAATGATAACCCTTTGCAACCAACCTTGCTTTATGGGTAACAACCTCACCTTCCATGTCGATCTTCTTTTTGAAGATCCATTTGCACCCAATGGGTTTTATTTCTTTAGGCACATTAACCAAAGCCCATACTTGGTTGTCATACATGGAATCTATTTTGGATTGTATGGCTTTTAGACATAATTTTGATTTTAAACTCTTTAGAACCTCTATCTACAGCCATATTACTATTCTCATTGATGAGAAATCCAAATCTTTTAGGAGCAATATAGACCCTAGTGGCATGTTTAGGAACTTATGTTACCATAGGTTCTACTATTACATCATTATCATATGTAATAAACTCAAGATCAATTGGTTAATCTACCTCTATTTATGGATCTTGAACTTTATTAAGTTGGATTCTACTTCCATTTTCTTTCTTTAAGAGAAACTCTTTATCTAGGAAGATAACATGCTTTGAAACAATCACTTTTGTTCCAAAGTGTTGTAGAAATAATATCCAATAGACTCTTTTGGATATCTAACAAATAAGCATTTGTCAAATTTAGCATTAAGCTTATTTGGCATAATTCTCTTCACATAGGTAAGGCAACCCCACACTTTTAAATGTGAAAGAATTGGTTTCTTATTACACCATATCTCATATGGGGTAACTCAACCAATTTTGATGGAACTTTGTTTAATAGATAAATAGTAGTTTTTAGTGTATAACTTTAAAACAGTTTAGGCAGGCTTGCAAAGCTCATCATAGATCAAACCATGTCTAACAGGGTTTAATTTCTCCTTTCAGATGCACCATTATGTAGTGGTGTATATAGAGGAGTCCATTGAGATAATATGCCATTATCTCTCGAATAACTTAGAAATTCTCAACTTAAGTATTCACCACCTCGATATGATCAAAGAGTTTTAATAGTTTTGTCAAGCTATTTCTCAGCTTCATTTTTGAATTCTTTGAACTTTTTAAAGGCTTCAAAATTTTACTTCATCAAGTACAAATACCCATATCATGAGTAGTCATTGATGAAGGTTATGAAGTAGAAAAACCCACCTTTTACATGTATGACTGTTGCATTGTATATGTCTATATGTATGAAGTCTAGAAACCTACTAGCATGTTTACCCTTTCCACTAAAAGGTGTCTTTGTCATTTTACCTATTAAATAAGATTTGCATGTTTCAATTGATTCATAATCAAATGAACCTAAGTCACCAAACTTGTGCAACTTAGACATGTATTTCTTATTTATATGACTAAGACAAAAATGCCACAACAATGATGGTTTTAGATTATATACCTTTTGTCTCTCTATCTTAATGTTATAGAGTTCTTTTTGATTATCAAGTATATATATTCCATTCACATTTGATGTCAAACAATATAAAACTATCTTTATAAACTGAGCAACCCTTATTCTTATTAATGGAAATATCAAAATCTTATTCAATAAGACAAGGTAAAGAAATAATATTCTTATTTAAGGAAGGAACATAATAACAATTATTAAGTTCTAATACAAGTCCAAAAGGCAAATACAAATGATTTGTTCCTACAGCTAGTGCAATAACTCTTTCTCTATTTGCCACCCATAGGTCCACATCACTTTTGTTCAGCCTCCTTCTACTATTTAATTCCTGTATATCAAAAATCAAGTGAGAACAATAGCCAAATCTAACACCCATATGTGATTATTAATAGAAGTACTAGTATTAATCTTAATAACATTAATACTCAAACTAGAGGCATCTCCATAATTCTCATTCTTGTGAGACTCAAGGTGAGCCTTGTAGTTCTTCTTTTAATGTCCAATCTTACCATAATAAAAGTAAGTTGCCTTAAGGCTTATCTCCTTAATAGCAATAAAATGCTATTTTCTCTTGCCCTTTTTTATCCCACCTTGGGCTTTGGTTGCATCCTTTTTCTTCTTCTTCCCCTTTTTTGGAAGTAGAAGAATAAAAAACCATTACAACTTTGGAATTATTTTTTATAGCATCTTTTGCAATCTTGAGCATGTTCACCAACTCTAAAATTGTTATCTGAATCTTATTCATTTGATAATTAAGCATAAATTATGTATAGCTATCTAGCAACAATTGAAAGACCAAGCCTACACTTAGATTATGGTCCATTACAAAGCCTATAGAAGGGAGCCTCTTAATATACCCATTCATCTTTAGCCTATGTTGTATGGTTGAAGTCCCTTTTACCATTCTATCATAGAATAAGGCTTTAGATATCTCATATCTTTCAGCTCTATTCTATTTGTCAAATAATTCACAAAGGTGAAATAAAATGGTATGAGAATCCATATGCTCATGTTGCTTCTGAAGCTCTAAGGATATAAATGTTAGCATGATACACATCGCTAGGTTTGAATCCTCGATATATTTTAGATATGCTAATTGTGCATTAGCATCAACAGTGTCATTAGGTGGGATAGGCTTGTCCAACACATAGCTTATCTTCTCACTCCTGAGAACAATTCTCAAATTATGAAGGCAATTTATGAAGTTGAGCCTAGTTAACTTGTTAGAGTCCCAAATTGAGCATAAATTCAAGTTTGATGAACTCATGATGCAAAAATGAATACTTACATAAAAAGATTGAGAAACATGTTAAAGCATGATTGTGTATATGAATGCATTTTATTAGATCTTTTATAAAATCTATATGTGCTCCCACTATTTTATTATAAACCAATAGCCCTCACATTGATATGAGAAAAACTAGTGGTTTTTCTAGTTAGACAGTACCTATTTCTCATTAATGTGGAACCTTGGGTTTGCCTAACAAGCCCAACCTATAACAGAAATGGTATGTATCTTATGGTAATTGCATTTTCATGCAATGACTGATCATTGGGTCACTAAATCTTAGTGTGTATATGTCTCATACACATTTCCACAATCTACTTCTAGACTTATTAACCTTGGGTTTGCCTAATAAGTTAATGGTCTGTTTAAGACAAACCTATTAATATAGTCATTACATATTCAACATAGTGTGGGCTTGAGTTTGTCTAACAACCCAACACTAAGAAGAACTCTAGTTAAAACTATATTAATAGAAAGCTTGCAAGTCTTACTATTGACTTTGATGGATTTCTTCCATTTTAGTCTCATCAAGGCTACATACTTTGATATGCTTATGCAAAGGGATCTTGCATGCTTTGGCGTACACATGCATATTTAATCTCATTATACATATGCTATTTAATCATATTAAAAATATGATCTAGTTATAGAATTTTATTACATTGATTTCCTTGAGTTAAAGGAAACAAATTTGGGCTGGATTTGAGGTAGTATGCACAAATTACAAATCTAAAAAGAAATAAAAAAAATAATTCTTATTATTTCTTCTTAGTGGGCCTTATTCTCCATTTGCTCCTTGCATTTATTCTTCTTATTCTAACCCTATGCAATCTAATTACATATCATATAATTTAGAAGACCTCATATTACATGTGAGGGGAATTAGATAAAAAGAGAAGTACAAATAGAAATGAGAGAAAAAGGTTAGGACATGCAAAGCAATTTCACCGAAGTAAAAATTCAAGCAATGCTTATCAATCCCATTGGTCTTTGTCCATAACTAGTCATCATGCCAAAAATACACCATTAACATGAATTTCCAATGTATCACATGCATTTAAACCTTAAAAATTTTGATTATGGTTGATTACTAGAATTATAACACTTATGAAACTAGTTTCAGTTCATCATTACACACTCATCAATTTTTCTTACCTATATTATAAAGAATTAATCACATTAATTATGTAATTTAATTATTTAGTCCCATTTAAATATGAAATTATCTCTCTATTTTATATAGTTATAATCTCATTACAATTCCAAGTAATCAAATTACTTATCGCAAGAAATAAAAAAAATCTGAATTTCATGTAGAAAGATTTACGCATAAGCTATAACAAGTTATTCTAATCTATATCTGATAACTCTTATCCATATTACACCAGAATAATTTATAATCCAATTAATTAATTTAGAGTCCTAATCACATTAGAAAATTAAATCAATTTAGGATTAGAATCAAATTTCTACTAAAAATGTCAGTTTCATGTGGAAATTTTCGATATCAATGTCATTATCATCAAAAATTTTAAATTCGACCAAATTAATCAACACTTGATTTAATTCAATTGATTTAATAATGATATATAACATATATTTTAAAAAATGCAAAATTCAATCATATTGAATTTTAATTTAATTAAATTTCTTTAAATAGTAAATTACTAAGAATCGAATTCAAAGTGAACTATAATACCATTAGAAACTTCAATCGTGGAATTGATCCTAGCCATTTTAGATCAATTTCAGCAATTATTGGCACACTTTTGGACCTATAATAATCAATTTTATCAAATAAAATTTGTCCTCTAGCTTATGAAACCGATGGCAAACAAAATGGACAAAATTGAGCACTACATTATTCAAAAAATATGACAATCTTGACTATCAAACATGTTTATAAATCTCATTCATGTGCAAATGATTTTTACCACTTAAAAAATTTTAATTAACATTATAAAAACTAACATATTTATGATATATTTGTTATGAAATTCTTAGAAATCAATTGAATAAATAAACATAAACACTTATGAACCAATAGATTTGACACCATTTCAAAATTGATTAGTTTGATTCAATCATTTTTTGATTTTTTTCAATTTTAATTTTCATTCACATATGACCAGAATTAAAAATCAGTTTTCAATTCATCATATATTAGATTAAATCACCTAAAAAGCAAATTAAACCAAAGAGTGCATGAAAATCAAAGCGTAAGACCCTCTCTATGTATATAGACCTTTTATGCGTATAAGAGAATTTATCCTCCATTATTTGATTAGTTTTACATGCATAGTTTAATTTTTTTATTTTAATTCATGCTAAATAGTATTTTAATTTCATTAAAAATAATTTGAATAGAAAAAATCACAATTACAAGCCACTATAGAACTAAAAATTCATAATATCACATATTATATGCAATCAATTACAATCGTGATTTTCAATGATTTTAACTCTTTTGAGAACCTACCTCTGATACCAATATTTGTTTTCTTGAGGTGTGCATAGTGGAGCTTTAAAGTTTTTGAGAAAACTAAGAAAAAATATCTCATATCATTAGACCATTCAAACTCTTTGTATCTCCTCATACTTCTTTTAGTGTGCCCTATGTATTTTTACAGCACGTTGATAGTACACAGTGAATTAGAATCCCAATCCAATTGGACTTTTGTGGTCTAATCCAATTGGGCCTATAATTGATTCCCAATCAATGATTTATTTATTACAAGTCTTTAGCTGTGTCTAGCCACACCTTAAGACTACTTAAGTACCAAAAATGTCGAGTGGTTTGACTTAACCCTATTATATCTAGTTACTATTCAATTTGTCTTTTCATTATGTGTGATACCCCTTACCCGGTCTGATCATTGGACCTAAGAAAGAAATGGCACATAACCCCAGACTTCACCTTCTTACTAAAAATGTTATTAAAACAAAAAACCTCATTTTTCAATTCCAACAATTCTTATTATTAGGTTGTCAGATTTGGGACCCTCGTGTCTAAAATTTGGCAATATAATGGTTGTCTGGAGGCACTATCCCAAAATTTGAAACCTATATAAACACTTCTCACATAATATCAACTCATACTCATTACTGTATGATTCATCTAATCATATCGAACCATAAGAGCATACTATCACCACAAACATGCATATTAAGAATCACATCCCATGCAACTAAGAAAATACACTGTCTATACTAAACACCTTTTCCATTGTACCTGCATAAATACCAACCACATATAAAAGCACCTGTGCCTCAACAAATAGTAACCTAAACCATTTAACATAAGAAAACCATATATAATCTAAATAACAACCATTGTAGTTACTTTATATTTCTAAAGTCCTTATAATAATTACATAAAAACTTTATAATAACATTTACATATGATTTTCACAAATAGATGATCTTATATATAACCAATCTTTGTGTGCCTTATTCTGCCACCCCCAATGCTAAACATCTTCAATAATGAATCCTTAATCCATAAGAACCTATGCGTCCTAAACCACTGACATACTAATCAAATATCCATGTATATTATGTTATATAACAAACAATCATGTCTCAATGCCACATGTTTCCAACTTCTTTTTAAATAAAAGCATACGTGAACTTTTAACATACTGTTCATATTTCTATTAATATATAATATAATCATAGTATCTTTAACACTAACAAGGACGCTGACCTCACTTACACAAATATGATCGTGCATTTTGCATATGAGACAAATATAACAAGCAAAAAAGTAAACATAATGTTATAAAATCAAATATATAAAAACATACAACAAGATGTACAAACATATAAACATTAATATAGGCAAATAAATAGGAAAAATTATTATATTCCGTAAATCTCACATCATTTTAATCAATTATGTATTTACCTTATCAATAATTTTTTATATATTTTATCATATCATTTAATTTAATTTGTGCCCATACTCAAGAAAACACATCTTATGGATAACAGGAACATATAGCTAGAATGACCATCATGGACCTGAAGGTTTATCTACCAATGTTGATCCAAAGATCAATCATAATATAGACCTAAAAGTCAAGCATAGAATAGCTAGTATGACTACCATTAACTCGAAGGTTCATCTACCAACATAGGTCTGAAGACAAGAATAATATAAAACTGAAGGTCAACACATATTGTAACATGATGGCTATGTAATAACTCGAAGGTTCACACATCACAACTCGAAGGCTATAGAGGTACCTAAGTACCTTAGAAGCTACTAAAACCCCTAGTTGATTAGTCAACCTATTCAACTAGTTGTTTACTTCTATGGGCTAATAACCGTTTCAACTTGGTTTCACCATTTTATTGTTGTTTAACATAGATTTTATCTTTGATGTGGTCAACTCATGACTTTAGGGGAAAAATGAGTGTTCTTTAATCTTATTAGTCTTAAGAGAATTCCATTTTTACATTATAAGCACATTATTCCTTTTATTATGCACAATTATCTTACATAATATTTTGCTATTTGTTGCTTTTAAATAATTATATTATAGCACATTCTCTTGCTGAGGTATATGAAACATTCTTTAATACATACATAGGGTATTAAGCCAAGCCATTCAACCATTATCTTAATTGTTAGTCATCTTATTTACCTAGTCTCTTAGCCATATAATCATCTCATGTACCAACCATGTAAGCTTTTATGCATTTATGTTATAATCACATCAAATGCATCCATGTGTGTAACCATATATTATTTTATATTCAAGAAAACTCACATAACTTCATGTAATTTATACATCATTAGCATAGTGCACTATGATCTAGTTATCCTTTTTGACATCATTATAACTCATCTCTTTCACTAATAACATATATCATCATAACATCATTATGACATACTTTATTATACGTCTTTACCTTGCAACTATGTCAACATAAATTCATAAACACATGAAAGTATATGTTATCTCACATTTATAGTTATTTCTATAATTACTTGAAACTTGACATTTATTAGTATCATTCAATCATATGTTAAAACAAGATCATAATCATTACTTTATCCATACTAAAATCATGTCATATAGCAAATGGAATTTCATGTGTTACATTGATACCATTTACTCTCCTGTTACATGTATGAATTATTCCTCATGCCATTAAGTCTTTGCATGAACATAAATGCAATTAGCCTTTATAGCTATCATTATCATATCCTTTACTCAACTTTCATTTTATGGTTTAGATAATTTTTATTTATTATGTACCAAGATCTAGATGCACATATAAAGCTTAGTTTTTGAAACATCCATCTCGTATCCATGTTTGTACATGTTAGCATATGCATTAAATATATAACATATCCCACATTAAATTAAAGTACCTACATGATAATACATATAGCCATTTGGTAATGCATCATTCTCTTCTTGTATATCAAGCATGGTTTAACCTTAAATCAAATTAAATCATTAATCCTTAACTTGTAGGATTTATGATGCATATGCCTTATCTTATTTATCTATCCTTTACTCGTAACTTAAAGCCAATCTCTTTCTCACAAGTTATGGTATTCACCTTCATGCCTTCTCTACATGTGCATTTTAGATTATTTAATTAGTTTATAGAATATACTTTGGTAATTAATTTACTTCGATCCATATGGCATGCATTCACATGTTTGCATACCACTTTTTCTATTACACTTTATAATGTATGATACATTTATACATACATAACTTCTAGTATAATAATTAAAATCACAAGTATCACATAACATGTTAGCTTTAATTCCCATCAAGTTACTTTACATTGGGTTAGTTTCTAACTCCATACTAAGGTTTTACCTATGTATGTGATATAAAATTTTTTCGTGACAATTCCTTTTTAAACATATTAATCTATCATAATTGTATTTAAATGAATAGTTTTAACAAGGTCAAACACATAATAAAAATGTAACATACTAATTAGATATACTTACATCACTAAACAATTATAATACATAGTTATTCTTGCTTCTAAGTCATATAATCATGCTACACCATTATGTACCCATACATATACTAAGCCTTTTAAATACTTTAAATAATGAAAATACATGAATTACCAAATATAGCATATTAACTTGGATATTTACCTTTAAAGTTCATCAAAATCTCTTCCCTACTTGTTGAAATTAACTACAATGTTCTGCTGAATTTCTTAACACAACTACTAATACTTGATCCTCCTTAAAACTGCCCTTATTCCATTAGTTTCAACTCTTAAATCCTCTAACTCTACAGCTATTATGGACTACCACTAGTTCCAAACCTTTTTTTGAAACACAATTATGGCAATAATAGTAACCAAATCTCAATTTTTGATGGAATTGGTTTTCTCAGCTGCCTCGAATACAGTAGATACTAAATTCCCTCTTAAAGAGCTTTTCTAATTATTTTTTGCTATTTTTACTAACAAAATTATAGCTCTACAAGTTGACTTTTTTTATAGAAATTTTTTTTTGTAGTAGCACCTTGGCTACCTTCAAAATATCCCCCGAGTAGCACCATCTATTGTAGTAAATGTTGCAGCTGTAGTCCATTTATACACAATAGCCAATAATTACAGTAGTTTTATGACCACCATCTTGCCATGCCTTTACCTTATTATAGCCCCAATCATAATATAACTATTATTAAATTTACAATAGAATTGAAACTTAGCCTCTTTGATCTTGTTGTTTATAATCTGGTTTGCCATCTACTAAAATCTTTAGCTAAGACAACCAAAATTCAACCCCTTTCTCATTATTTTCCCCACTTCTTATCTTTCCTCTATTCTTCCTCTTTTCATTTTTGTTTTTTAATGTAAAAACCCAAACAACA